>VUQK01021862.1:15100-25100 GCA_015106715.1 Bujurquina vittata | reverse complement strand
GCTAATGGTGATCCAAGTCTGTTGGGGGGGAAAAAAAACAACCAAAAAACTAATTATGCAGCCCCTATAAGTAGCTGAAAGTGCACATTATGCTGCATTAATTGTAGATATGTTTTTATCTAAGTGCTGACCAGAGCGAGAGGGAAAAAGCTGTGACTTTTCCCTAACTAACCTTAAATTTGTCCAACATGTGGGATACCGAGACCCAGCATCCTCAGCCCATCACTTCTCTATGTATGAGAATGGGACAGTGATTGTAACAAATGCTGCCAATGATCAGAATCCAAGCAGCAATTAGACTTCTTCCAAATAGCGTTTGGCAAAGCAAATTACTGGAATCTAAACAGATTTGTAGGAAGCCAATGAGTGTGTGTAGTGCTATTACGATTTCTCAAGAGGAAACAACAAGATTAAAATATTACACTACATTAAAGGAGTGGCAGTAAGCTCTTCTGTTACTTTGGGATGCCATTGCTGCTTTAGAAGACATTTAGGGGTTTGGGATTACACGGAGGCAGAAGACACTGAGGCCAATTCAAGCCATAGAAGGGGAGAACTGATATTTTTTGCAAAACAAAAAGTGATTTGATTTAATTTTTCCCATTTTTCTGCACTTTTTAATTGTATGTTATATTCTTGTGCACGAATTATAGGTTCCTTCAAACGGTGACATCACAGAAAACATGCTCAGGTTCAGGAGAGAACAAAACCAATGAAGAGCAGATAGACATATCAGATTACTTCGAGAGGGCGCCTCTCCTCTTTGTTTCCCACTACCTCTGTATGGCTGGAGATGAAACAGCATGTTGAGCAGGGAGGAGAGTGCAGCTGCTGATGGAGAGGAAACAAAAGGAACCTTCTGTCCTTCCTCTCTCCCGCTTTTTCCTCTCCTGTGCCAAATCTTTCTCTCTCCCTCGCCCTGTCAGTGTCTGCAACACCTCCTCCCTCTTTCTTGTCCATTCATTTTTATCTCTTTGCTTTTTTTTCTTTCTCTCTCTCCCACTTTTCTCAGCTCTCTGCTTCTCCCCCTTTCCCTCCCCTCCAGCCTTCTCTCCATCCCTCTCTTCGTTCAGGACGTTCAGAGCACTCTGTTGAAATCGGATCTGTCACTGTGTCTTTGGAGACTGATAGAGTCGGGTTGCCAGGGGTTTCATCCAGGCAGAAGAGCAAAACTGCAGTTACATCAGTTAAAAGCTCTTATTTGAGTCCCAGCCAAAGTCCAAGCGTGTGTGTGTGGTTGCGTAGGCAGTTATTTTGTGAATGTGGCTTTGAGAGACTTTGCTTGTCAGTGGATGTGCCTAAATCCCTGTATAATAATTATTTCTATAGATCTCGACTTTCTAAGCTTATTTGAGTGCATAATGTCTGGACTGGTCTACAGAGGAGCTGCTGATGGAGAATAAATGAATGCATGTTTCTGCATGATGTGGTTATCTTTCCCGAGCTGCACTTTATGAACACCATTGCCCTTTAGTGGAAGTGGGTACTACTGTAACAAGCGAGACACAGACAGACTAAGAGAACCACTACCCAGCCAGGAGACAGGTTAGGCAGACTATAGAGTGAGATACTGTTACTATCACATAAATACAATTTGACCTTGCTGCTGCTCCCATGATTTACTTCAACTGAATAGTGAATGCATACTGCCACTAGTTGTTTTTTTTCCTGCCAAAAACTTTATTTCCCATTTTATATGACTGCTCATATGTCCAGTATCATTGTTCCAACTGACTTCCACCAGAGGCAGACTGCTAGGCCTCTGTTACAATACAAGTTAATTTTCAGCAATAGTTCTCCAGACTTCTTGAAGGACATTCAAAGCGCTTCTTTGGATGTTGACTGTCCTTTGTTCCTTTGTCTGTCAAGATGACCCCACATTGCTTCAATAATGTTGAGGTCTGGGCTCTGGGGAGGCCAATCCATGATTGATAGTGTTCCACTGTGTGTTTTTCTATCCAGGTGGTCTTTTCCTGTGTTCATAATTTAATTAATTTGTAGGACATTCCCAACACCATTGGCTGAAGCCATCACTGAGCCTCCACTATGTTTTACAGATGGACGTAAAAACTTATGTTCCTCTCCTGTGCATACTGATGACGAACAATTTGAAATTTGGAGTGATCACTCCACCAGACCCGTATCCACTGATTGTTTCTACTGTATTGATTGTGCATTAGCTCTTTTTGTTAGACTTTTTTTGGTCATTCTTGTCAAAAAATGCCACAAACATATTCAATGCAATGCAGACCAGAGTTTACAACTAATATCTTCAAAAGACTCGAAATAAGCTCTGTGAAGCAGTACTTAAGGATTGAAATGTTAATATGTCAGCATGCTCGTTGTGTTCAAAATAAACTGTTTTATCTTAATTTCAGTGAAAAAAAAAAACCAAACAAAAAAAGAAACAACTAGTTCCTCGCTAGTTGGGCAACATTATAAACTGAATGAAAAATCCAAAATGTTTATTCATAAATCCTTTTTTTTTCCTTTTTAGAAAACTAATTTCACATTATTTTTAAACAACTGTTCTCACTCAAGAACACATTTAATTTATCCTTACATTTATATGTTTTATCTTTTTGTATTGCTAAAAATTCCTGCCCAGAAGATGGTAGTCCGGTTAGCTCATCCAGCCATGGTTTCATGACTGTATTTTCTTCGCTCGAAGCAGTGATAGCTGTTCAGGGCACAGCATACAATAACAGGAGGTGAAAATAGCTCATTTGTTATGAGGGTTATGATATATTGTTATTGAGCGATTCACTCGTGTGTGTGTGTGTGTGTGTGTGTGCGTGCATGCATGAGTGCGTGTGTGTTCTTGTGAGTACATATCAGTAATTGAAATGGTCGAGGTGTGTGTTTTGTCTGAACTGTTGCCTGTTCTCATTCGTACCAGTCTATGTTATATATCATCATCATCATCATCATTTACAGACATGTTTACATGCGCACACACACACGCGCGCGCACACACACACACACAAGCTATGATTTGTGTTTGCATGTGTTTTGGTGCTGTAAATGTTTGTACTTCCTGTTATTTAGCTGATGATGAATATAAATTGGAATGTGTTTGTTCCAATCTGAGTCATTTGCTTGCAGTCAGTGTGTAAAATCATACAGGTTTAATAGTTGTGGTTGATATTTCTGCACTGTCCAAAGGAGACATGTGGATACATAAACACCTTTTATTGAAGATAGCTTTGCTTTAAACTTCTCTGTCCGACAATTTTCCCTGTAGGGTATGAATGTATGTGGCCCAGGTTCGACTCTGCATATAAAATTGCAAGTTGCTTTTTGTTTTGGTACATGACCCTCAACTCAATCATTTCTGTGTATTTTTTGCAGTCGTAGCTCATGTTGTCAAAGACCAAAGTTGATGGACACGGTCTTCATGTGTGGCATATACAGAATGTCTAGGTTTTAACCAAGGGGCAGCCTCTGGAGCTTAAACATGAAGATGGTGAGGAAGTATCAAAAACTGCAGTTCAGCTAGTGGCCACTTGAGGCAACTTTACAGTACAGCAACAGTTTGGGCCTCTATGGATTGTTTTACCCATCATAACTCTGAATGGGGTGATTTTTTTTAACTAATCTGCCCAATTAATGGAGTTAGCAGTGTGGTTTCGGTGTGATTTGAGCTTCGGTTTTAGTTATTTAATAAGTCTGTTGTCTTAGCGCTAATTAGCTAGCATTAGCTGATAAGTTAGCGCTCCACCTTCTCATCTATAAAAGTTAACGCATAAAAAAGTTAACAAAACCAACATATCAGTGGCCAAAACACAAACTCTGGAGCTTTAAAAGTTTGAGTCCAAAAGGGTCCATGTCATGGTGACTAGATCTGTCTTTCATAGTGTCTGAGGTTTTAACTAAACTTTGAACATTTTCAACTTACAATGATTGTGAAATAAACACCGTTGGGTTGATATCTGAAATCTTGTCTTGTTAGATGTGTATTTCCTTGTTTATTTGCAGGACACATAAGCTGCTAAACTAGTGAAACCATCCATCCATCCATCCAGTTTCTTCCACTTATCTGGGGCCAGGTTGCAGGGGCAGCAGCCTAAGCTGAATAGCCTAAACATCCCTCTCCCCAGCCACCTCCTCCAGCTTATAAGGAGGAGAAACACAGAAGTGTTCCCAGGCTGGCTGAGAGAGATAATCTCTCCAGCATGTACTGGGTCTGCTCCAGGCTTCTTCACAGTAGGACATGTCCAGAACTCCTCACCCAAGAGGAGCCCAGGAGGCATCACTAGTCAGACGGTTGAACCACCTCAACTGGCTCCTTTCGATGTGGAGGAGCAGCAGCTTTACTCTGGCTGTCCTCTTCACCTTAAGCCTAAGGGAGAGGCCAGCCACACTTCGGAGAAGCTTATTTCCACCACTTGCATTTGCGATCTCATTCTTTTGGTCACTACTCAAAGCTCATGAACATAGGTGAGGGTATGAACATAGATCGATAAATTAACAGCTTCATTTTTACTCCCAGCTCGTTCTTCACAATAACTGATTGGTGCAGCATCTGCATCACTGCAGCCACAGCAGCAATCTTTCTGTCAATCTCCTGCTCATCTCTTCCCTCACTCCTGAACAAGATCCTACTTAAACTCCTTCACTTGGGGCATCAACTCGTCGCTAACCTGGAGTAGGCACTCCACCCTTTTCTGGCTGAGGTCCATGGCCTCAGATTTGGAGGCCAGGTTCTCGTACCCGTGGCTTCACACTCGGCTGTGAATTGCACCACTGTGAGCTGGAGGCCACCATCTGATGAAGCCAACTGGACCAGCAGAAAGCAGAGATACAGTAAGTTCCTGAGGCCACCAAGTTGGACGTCTTCCTCCACTTGGCTCTGCCTAGAATTTCTGTCCATAAAAATTATGAACAGAATCTGTGACAAAGAGCAGCCCCTGCAAAGTCCATCACCAACTGAACAAGTCCGACTTATTGCCAGCAATGTGGACCAAGCGCTCACTCCAGTTTTACAGGGACCAAATTGCCCGTAACAGACCAGACACCCCATACTCCCACTGCACCCCCACAGGATACCCCGAGAGACACGACTGAATGCCTTCTCCAGGCCCACAAAGCACATGTAGACTGGGTCGGCAAACTCCCACGCACACTCAGATATCCTAGAGAGGATAAAGAGCTGATTCAGCTTTCCACAACCAGGACAAAAAACGCATTGTTCCTCTTGAATCCGAGGTTTTACTAATGGACAAACTCCTTTCCAGCACCCTGGTATAGACCTTTCCGGGAAAGCTGAGGAGTGTGATCCACTAGTGAAAAGAGTTACTTTATTTTTAAGAAAAAGTTTTGGAGAAAAGATTTTCACAAGGTTTTATTTTAATAGTATTTGAGTATAAATGCTGAAGCACTGGGGGAAAAAACAAAACAACGCAAACAGCTTCTAAAGGCAGCTTCTGGGTTCCAGTTTAAGTTGCTGCTTAAAGCAGAAATAATTAACATATAGAGGTGTGCTTCAGGTAAGATGCACTGCAGTCCATGTTTTATATTAGAAGTCATGGTTATAAGAAGAGGGAGAAAAGCGGCCGAGACCCCGGGTGTGGGGGAAAGTCAGTACCAGCCTGTCAGAGCCTCTGGCTGGGCAAACACCACCAGGTGGAGAGATGGAAAGCATTACCTTCTCTGTTTTCCTCTGTCTCAATCTTTCGAATGGGCTGCATTTTCCTTCCTACCTCGGGGTGTTTTCAGCCACTGTATCTGCCAGTAGCAATTCTCTGTTTTCCTCTCTGTCTTACCTTCACCTCCACTGTTACATTTCCTGTTGTGAGTGGGGCCATGTACTCTTTAAATGGCTCATTTAAACTCATTAGCCTCTTTGCTCCATTCCCATTATAAAGGATACCCATTACTTATTAAAATCTTTTTTTCTGGGCAGCATAGCTTTTATTACTTTAGGCAGAAAGGCCTTAATCAGATTTTCACAGTAATTTGAAAACAGTCACTCTATGGCTTTTAGTGAATCTGTTGTTCTATTTTGGGGCACCAGTGTTTGAACAGATTAAGACTTTGCTTTAAAAAGAAGCATATTTGATCTTGCTATTGTACTGTATGTACGGTGCCTTGGATTATGCCTGCCAAGTGAATAAATGTACTGTATGTGAACTAATGAAACAGACGAAGCCACATTTTGGAAAATGTCGCTGATGAGTTCCTGTGTATATTTCTGTAGAATTTAGTATTAGCTACCCTCCACCACAATGCTGGGACCCATCAGAATATTTACAGGTGGGCAAACAAATGATACACATAGTTTATAGACATTTTTAGAATCAAAAAGAATGTGGCGTTAGGAAGGTTTTTTTGAGGAGCAAGGAGACTATATTATTGTGCAGAAATTCAGTAAATATAAGTAATAATACAAATTATAATAATAAGAATGACACTCTAAAAATCCTGTTCTAGCATAGTTCTTTTTTGTAGGTTACACAGAAAACTCAATTTTCTATTTCTGCTATTTTCTGGGGGGATTCATGCGTGACTTCCTGTGGCTCCTAATTATGGTGATGCACTCTGGAGTAAACGAGGGTCTGACTTATCAAACTGCTTTGATTCAATGTGCTGCTGCGGCTGCTGTTGCTGTGACTGTAAGGACAAGCGTAGATGACTTCAGTGGTAGTTTTTCCCTGCTTGTTTCACTAATTGAGCCTTTTTAAAAAAAAAAAAAAAAGCCATATGGTTACAAAACACAGTTGCTGTCCTGCTCATATCATGTCGCTGCAAGTCATTTAAATTAAAACGCATAGCTCACACTTTACCCCTGAATTCATTAAGTCATTTTACTGCTAATGTAATTATAATAGATTGCAACTTATCAAATAATGAGCCACAGCAAAACCACTTTTAGAGGTCAAATTAAGCGTTTTTCCTTTTTTTCAGCGATTTGATAATTGAGTGGAAAAAATACTTCCGTAGATTTTTCTTAAATTTTTTTTAGAGGACACCATCAGTCATTAAGATAAATAGCTTCTTTTATGTTGCATGCATATTTTCATTTGACTCTCTTTTTGGGCTGCAACTAATGATTATTTTAGTAATCGATTATTCCATTGATTAATCGGGGAATTGGATAAGAAGTACTTTTGTCTCATTAACAGTTCATCTGCACATTTTTTAGTTCCGCACACACACACACGGGTGTGAAGAGCAATGGAGGCGTGGAAAAACATGTTGCTGATGATACACTCGGTGTTAAAGGGTCGTTTTTCCAAATGACGGAAATCAGTCGCAGCAACGGAGAATTAATGCTGCTAATGTGGGTGAATTGCTCATGCTTACATGGAGACACCTGAGCGCTGCAGAGCTTAAACAAAACATCGAAGCAACAAATTTGTGCTTCGATGCTCAAATTCCAGTTGCACCATCTAGATTGATTTCTTAATTGGCGCCTTAAATTTGGTGATTGGTCAAGGTGAGCATGGGTTAAATATCCAAGAATTTGCCAGTTTCTATCACAACTTCTATTTGTTCAGACATTTAATCTAGCAATTTTTCACAAATATTTTGATTGTATTTTAGGTTTAAATGTACAAACATATAGATTTGCACATTCAAGTATGTATGACGTGTACAGTTGAAGACCCAGAATGCAGGAAGCAGAAGGCAGAGGATTCAACAGAAGCCTGCTTTAACAGCTGATAATAAAGCCAAAGATACAAATTTCAACTTACCTCTGCAGTAACAATGAAGACAGAGACAAGAGAACAGAAGAGGACTAAACCAAAAAAAACACAGGGTTGTAAAACTGAAACTCATTACTTCAAATGGCTACAAAGTAAAAACAGGAACCAAAAACACCACCATCACCAGTAACATCACCAGTCAATCCAAAAGTTCAGCAAACACAAAAACTTCAACTCTAGATTTAAATTTAACACAAATTCAGATATATTGACTGCAAATTCTAAAGCCTTCATTGTAACATTTTTGTGCAAAAATATATAAATCACATTCTTTCTCAAAATTTACTATTTCATTATTTTTAAATATTCTTATGAGGCCTCCTACTGTTTGTCCATCTGCCACTTGCTCTTTACAGTTCGGCATTACTGTTTGATTGATGCCTGTGCGCACTCGCGCGTGTGTGTCCAAACAGTCGGATGTGTGTGGATGGCCTTTAATGGTGATGGACATAAAAAAGAAATTCCAGGGAGAAAAGACGGAAAAAGATTAGAGCAGAGGACAGACAGGCGTGAACACACGTGACACTGATACTCAGGCGGGTTTAAGTGTGTCTGTCTGCAGGTGCGTGTGTTTCTGCACACACACAAATGCACACATGGTGTGCAAGAAGTGTCAAAGCATGGCCTTCAGAAGTGTCAAATGTCACATTCGGCTCAGCTTGAAATATTTGCTTGACATGAACTTTTCAGTGAAAGTGTATTTAGTTCTTGCTTTAAATAAAGTACCGCAACAAAATAAAAAATAAACCCCTGCAGATCTCTGTGCATTTGCTGTTATTTGGGATACACAGACAGATTGGCACCTGCTAGGATTTTCAGAGCTGATCCTAAAGAGATTGAGTGTTTGTATGCCCTCAATTACCCTGAAAACAGCTCCTGTGTGTCTTTAACTTCTTTAAGTTTCAGACACATCTTTCTCAATAGTCTTACAGGCGTGGAGGAAATATGGCGTGGAGATGTAGTTATGGACAATAAATGACACTGTCTAGGAGATTATGGGCTAACAACTGTTAGAAAACAGATGACAGTAGCTGTCTTTTCACCTATGAGGGAATGAAGTATCCATTTTGGATCCGGCTGATATGTTGACTCCTGTGGTTATCGTGGTAGCAATACATGTGGCTTAATAACACAGGTCATGACTTCTTTGGGCAGCAAAGCTTGTTGTTTTTAATAAAGAAGTCATGCAATAATTGGCCCTTTTCCATGATTCTGTGAGCAACTGTAATCTTTTCATGCAGCACACAGCGTGAGTCGACAAACAGCAGGGCACAGTGAAAGCATTTGGTCGCCTCCATGAGAAGCTGGAGGTGTGCAGCCTGTCGCCTGCAGTGCTTCATCTAACAGCTCGCTCTGACTGCTCCTTCTTGTTCCATCTCTCAGTTTTTTCAAATGAAATAATAGATGCAGCTTTGATTAACAATAGCAGGGAATGCTTAGCTCACTGGCAAGCGAACTGCGTTTGCTGTCGTTAGTTTGTAATCAAAGCCATCGCTTCCTTCACCAGTTAAATGCTTTTAATTTAAAACTGCAGCACGAGAAAGTGTTTCGTTTGCTGATGATAGATTTTATATCGTCAATCATTGATTGGGTTTTCTCCCAGTAAAGTTGTCTGGTAATGTTGAGAGGAAGCTTTAAAATATGCATCGTTGGCATGTGGCCTGCGGGTCTTTCCTCAGAGAAAAAAAGATGAATAAATAAATCAACTTATTTCTTGTATCTTTTACATCAGCTAACCTCTTGAATCAAGTCAAGAAACAGGCAGTTGAGCCAGTGTAGATTAGACTAAGAGGTCTGTAAAAAAGAAGGACTTTATACAGTTGGTTAGATAAGGACAGGGAATGATTATTACAAGAATAGCTATTTCATATTTGAAATGATATTTATCAAAACATTATGTAGCCTTGAGGGTAGTTTCTAAGCTACATCTTGAGCGTCAAACAAGGACAAACATTTTATATTAGCAAAAAGGTCTTTTAGCACATCACAGTATGATTTGGATAAATTATTGCAATTCTCAATACTCAGAAAGCCCTCACATGTTAAAGTCTAACAGCTGCAGCAAAGGGCCTGTCGGGTCTTTGGGTTTTATGGTTGTTTTGAGAAGTTTTGTTACATTCTGCCGTGTTTGTAGACTTTTGTTAAAGTACTTTAGTTAATTCTAGCCAACCTAGTGTGGTCATGAATTTTGGTGTCAAGTCTTCATCTCTTGTTGTTGTTTTATTTTTTCAGTCCTCCGTTTCGTGTGTCTCGACGCTAATTTCCTTTGTTTCTTTGCTGAAACTAATTGT
>VUQK01021862.1:0-15080 GCA_015106715.1 Bujurquina vittata | reverse complement strand
TTGTTTTAATTAGTTTCAGCTGTTACCCCGGTGTTTCCATTGTCCTTTTTACTGCTTTTTGGCCTAGCTGTATCACCTCATTAAAGATTTTCTGGTATGTTTTTGCTACGACCTTTAACAGGATCATCAATCCTCTTATGGCTAAGAGGATACTGTATTGACAGGGTTAGTGATAAATTAAAATACAGTAAGTTCCTGTGTTTGCAGACAGGATGCTACAGAGGTGTTGCACCTTTTAAATGTTTTGACTCAGTGTTGTTTAACTAAAATTCCCAGTGTAGTAGTTAACACATCTGCTTAACCGTGAAAGATTGCTGGTTCACGATCAGGAAGAGACACAAATGCCTGCATCAGGAGGGGCATCTGGCATGAAAGTCTGCCAAATCAGACATGTGGCTGTATCCACTGGCAACCCATTGTGAAGGGAGGAGCAAGAGAAAGAAGCTTGCACACAAAGGTATGCATACTGTATGTTCTCTGTGAGTCTTTTATAAAGGGCTTGAATTTTCCTAAATTTACCACGATGGGTGAGATTCAGATTAAAAAAATAAAGTTGCCTTTAGCTTTATTTTACACCTCAGCTCTGACTTAAATTCAATACTCGACCGGTGGTGAAAATATTTTGCTGTTATTCCTGGATGATGTGTCCTGGCATCAGGAACAATTGTGTTTGCATCGCAAATCTCTGGCAGCCTGATTCGAGCTCCCTGCACCATTTCATGTTTGTCCCACCGATCACTCTGAACACAGGGTTCTGACAGGTTCGTGGCCTTGAAGTCATCGTGACTTTGGCTACAGTTGTTTCAGGATACTCATTCTTGTTAGTTTTGTGTGTGCCTGTGTGTGTGTTGGGGTCGGGTTGGGTTGGGTTAGCATATGTGCCAACTAGCACATCAGTTTGCCAGCTGGACAGTGGCAGTGAGACCTGAAGTTGTACTGCCAAAAACACACACACGCTTATACAAGAGACATATGCTGGCATGCCACTCTCAATTCATCTGCCAGTCATGCAGATTTGATATTGAGCAATAGGGAGAACAATCCAGATTATGCCAGAAATAGCATATAAGGAAAAGACTCACAAGAACATGCGGGTTTGTGTGGTTGGTAGTGAACAGTTTCACTGTGCCTGCTTTTCCTCAGTTATTTGGAATAGGTTAATTCCAGATTAATAGGATAATGACAATCAAGTATTACATTTGCATAATAGTCTGTTTAGAACCAGAGTCCAATGATTAAAAAAAAAATGGTATAATTTTTCTCTCTCTGTTTTTTCTTCTGATAGAGGTAGAGTCTTGCATAGCTTTTAAGAGTTACAGGAAAGCCCAGCTTGGGCGTACTATGAAGCAATAGAGCCAGGCCTTCTTTGATTCATAACAATGAAATTCATAACCCCTATAACAGTGGTTATCAACTTTCTTTGTTAACTCCGGCGTTCCGCTTCAGGCTCTGTGCGTTCTCACAAAGGGGGATTTTGATGTGTCATTTCATTATTCTTCCTTATATGATGGATCAGTTAGCACAACCTGTTCCAATCCAAGACATTATCATAGATGCAGGTGATGGAGACCTCTAAAAATAATATATATATAAACAGCAAACTGGTGCTGTATAAAAGACACAAGAGCAATGCTGCAGAAAATCTTGCAAATTCATGATCATCACAAGTACACAGAGTGGTAAAACGAAAAAAATAATGAATTTATTTTCCTGCTCAGTTTGTGCTCAGTGCTGCTGTTTATTTTCACATGACAGCTGCACATTAGAACTCTGAAACTTGGGGTTGGCATACACTCAGCTTTAACATCACTCTGGGTTCTTGGCTAGCTCTGTGTTAGCGTGCTGTCTGTGCAGATGATTGCAAGGAGCCAATGTTGTGTTAGCAGGAGAACACAATTCCTTCTATCAGGGACGCAGTCTGCACTTTACCATGGCGCACTTGTCTTTTCACGCAATAAAAAACAAAACAAAAAACTAATGTCCATATCTCCACTTCTCAAAGTTGTAGACCACTCCAGCATTTTTCTCCTCTCAGCGCATGAACTGAAATCTGTTGATTGAAGCGCAAGAGGAAAAAGGCATGTTTGATATTTTTTTCTTTCCATCTGTCCATTGTGCAGCTAATTGAAGAAACTTTCTAACACAACTAACAACATAATTTTAACTGCAATGTGATTACTGAATTAAGTCGAGTAATGCAGTAATGTGTTACACCCAACACTGAACGCGACACACACTTTGCACTGCTGTAATTTTACAGCTGGGCTTCATTAGGTGTTGTTACGGTAGAGTTTAACAAGTTGCTTATATAAAACATATTTCCTCAGCAGGGAAACTGCAGTGTGCTTAAAGCAGACTGGAATCAGTGAAAATGTAGTGCTTCCAGCTGGTTTTATACCAAACCTCTGAACATAACCTGTGCCAGACCAGGTCATCTGTTCAGTATAAGTTACTGTACCAAGGTGATTTAGCCAGTATGGTGTGGTAGTTGCTGCTGTTCTTCTTAAAAGTCAATTTTATTTACCAAACTAAATTATTTCTGATATCCCCAGTATTAAATGGCATAATAAAAAACTTCCCTCCTACTACAATGAAGAGTATACTTCATAAATCACATTTTTATTGAAGTGTTTTATATATATTCTCCCTCATCTGTCCAAATAGGATTTAATACAGCACACAGACAGCTATTACTTACCACTAATTAAAGGATCATTCTGTTAGCAAGAGCTGTCCAAGACTGCGTCCCTCCGCCAAGGCTGAAAATTCGCTCCATACCAAACACAAATTGAGTTTGGATGCAAAAAGAATTTCTGGGTATGGATTACTTTGTGATATTTTTTCTGAGAATATGAAGTCTCACAGTTTTTTTTCCAATTTCAATTAGCATTTAATAAATGTAATGCGTATTAGTGAAGGTGTGGCACATACTGTCTCACAAAGATGAAGAATCATCAACTTTGACTTGAAAGGTTAAGCACTTCCAATTTGCACTGCTGGTCACATTTTCACGATGAACCTTTGCTGTAACTTTTTGATTAAATCCACTAACAAACAAACAAACAAACAAACAAATGAAACCAATCACGTGACCTCTGCGTTAATTAAAGGCTGTTGTGATGAAACAAAGAGGCAACAGCAGAGTCGCTATCATTTGTGCTGCACTAGACTCTGTGTTATAATGTAAATTGCTCTTGATATTTGATGTGTGACACAGATGAAATTAAAAAACCAGCAACTACAGTAGCAGGACTGCAGTGCAGCCTGTGGAGTGGTGTTGCTTAGCATCTGGCTCCCAGGCTCACACAATCTGTCACTCGTCATCACGTTGTTTCCTGTGTTATTACCGTTTTTCACCTTCTCTTTATTTTTTTTCTGTATTTGTTCCCCAACTGCCTCCCTTCGGTATCTGAAAGCGTATCACTCGTCTTTCTGTGTTTTTTTTTCTTACCTTTACTCTTCCTTATGTTGTTTTTGTTCCTCACCGTCTCTCCATCCCTCCGCCAGGACACATTGTTGTGTTACATGCATCCTCCATCTGTTTCATGCACCCTACTTCTAGCTTCTTCCATTTCAAAGCAGAAGCAGTCAGTGAACATACTGTGCACATGGATTTGAGCCATCAAGTGTTTTTTACTTTACTTGTTTGGGTAATGATCTGCAGCTCTCATGCTGATAATTAGGACTTTAATAAACACTGATAAAAGTATTGTTACTTGATGTAAGGAACAACACTACCAAAAAACAAAAAAAAACCCCAAACATTCTTCTACAATCAGAACTTGTATCTGCAGCTTTCCACTCCGTAATTACTTTCATCAGCCTGCTTAAAATTCATGCTCATTAATGAAATCTCTTGTTAAGGCTTGCTTGCTTTCTCATTGTTTTTCTTGCATCACACGAGACAGTAAATAAGGAAAACATTTCATAATTAAAAATATCCCAGTTCAGGGCTGCTAACATGTGTGAACATGGTAGCAAAACAAATCCAAAGGAAAATGCCTGTGGCAGGCTTTTGGTCTTTGATTCTACTTTATAGTACGTTTTAATGGAATTGTAATAAAAGATGACAAAGGATGCGTGTAAAATCATTTCATATATAAACGTACATTTACACACACACACAGAGCTGAACTTGTCAGTCATGCTTATTTTTCAACAAACTCTCACTTTTTATCATGATACTGCTCAATGTTATTTCAGGTCTTAACTGGTTTATTTATAATGTTCTCAGCATTCCTCCTTAGAAAACATCGCATCTACAATACAGCATTTCTCAAACTGTGAGAAGGTTCCTCCAGTGGTGTGTAGAGCCAGTAGGGCATGGACACCCAAGGCAGATAAAAGGTGGAGTAAAACTAAACTGAATAAAATCAACAAGCAAAAGTTTCTGTTAGCATGGTGGGCTTTATTTACACCAAATTCAGCTTACCTTTTTAATTTTCAATGACTGATTGACAAAGAAGAAACTGTATTGTGGACAGCTTGAACCTTTTTGGCTTCATAAGGTGGATATCCCAGTACTGCACTGCTATAATGGAACATCATTATAGGCCTCAGTCACACAGGCTTAGAGACCGGTCATCTGGCAACCACTTGAAACTTGCATTCCCTGAAATTGGTTGCAAAGAGGGCGCTGCACTGAAAAGCCTCTTTGCCAGCAGATGGCCATGGTCATCTTCCACAGTTTGCATAGTTGCTGATTTTACTTTATTTTTTCAAGTTTCACTTCAGAGAATAGCTGGTGACTGCTTGCAGACAAGTCAGCATCTTCCATGCAAACTGAAGGCAACCTCCAGCAACCACTCGCCACCCGGTCAGACAGTACACCAGAGATTTTCCGAATTGTAAATCCACAGGTGAATTCAATTAAACTGCTGAATGAATTATTATGTTTCTACAAAGTTTAAGACCTTGATTATACTCCATTGCAGACATCTGGAACCGCCAAGGCTGTTGGCTGTTGGACGAGCCCACGCAGTCACAAAATTTGGCAGGCATGCAGATATCTGCACAGTCACCCCTCATGCTCACTTTCTGATGAAGAAATTTACTTCACTCATACCCAAGCCAACCCTAGTTGACTTGTGGAAATTATCACCTCTGCTTAACTTGTAGCTTTATGGTGAATTCATGTTTCTGCATTAAAGCTACGTCACAGGTACGCTGTAGCAGCAAACCCTTCTGAAAACCTACGCTATAACCTTCACTGTAGCCTGTGGCATAACTTATGCCATAGCCCAACAGGCACTTCCCTACGCTCTCGTCAGCTACATGGTAGGCTCTGCATAGACTCATTGTTGAGGTATAAATTAAGCTTTAGCACCACGCTGGAATTTGTGGTTGGCTTTTTCACTTTGTTTTGTGGTGTGCACAGGGTTGAAACTTTGAAACACTGAGCGACCAAACATTTAGAGCGCCTTTCTTACTGAAACACTATATAGCTGTCTTCTTTATAGTCCATGAAAGGCTACATTAGGTTATATATTCTGTATGAAAGTGTTAACAGTAGTTTCTGGCATTTTTGAAGCGCACCATATTTTGAACAGCAGTTCATTTCTCTGCAAAAGATAAGCTCAATTTTTTTTTCTGTCAAGGTCCCTTGAAAATTATTTTGTCTTTAAAATTGTGTCTCTTGTGATCTGGCACATGCTGTTTGAAAGACAGGAGCAGAACACCAACCTTTTAAATCCCAAACCAGTCCAGTTTCACATTATCCTTTGCTTAAGATTCATGTTTTTCCTTTTTGTCTGGTGGATTTCATTTTCCAGCAACATGACTTCCAACAACAAAGCTATCAGTTTGTGAGTGTTGTAGCTTTCTCCTCATCCTTTTGTGTGTGTTGCTGGTGAGCTGTGAATACACCACGGTTAACCCTTTATCTCATTTGTTTGGGTGCACACTGGGTGTTTTGCATAGATACACACCCACACAAACAGATCATGTTTTTGCATATTGAGGAGATTCTGAGATACCTATAATCCTCTCATCCAATAAATTTACCCAAACATGCAGACGCAGAAACGCAAGCAGGATTTCACAGCTCAGCATAGCCTCTGCCATTGATGATTTCCACAATCCACAATAATGAGTCTTGGGAGGGGGTAAAAAATCGCTAACATAAGGACAATGTGTTCTGAAGATAAACAAAATGAATGCTATATTAGCAGAAGTAGGTGCCTGACTTTTTCCTTTCCTTCTTCCAATTTTTCCTTTTTTCTCCTCCCTCCTTCAATCACATGCCTTTTCTCCTCCACACCCATTTCTACCTTATGCTCTTTTTCTCTCTTTCATCAAAATGGAAGGGATTGCAATTACGGTCTGCACTCGGTGGAGGCACTTGTAAATGATTGAAAGAAAAGAGATTGAGAGAGTGGACAGGCTAATAAGATTCAGAGAGCTGAAAGTCTCTATTGTCACAGAGTGTGTGTCAGTGGGAAGCAGGAGGAGAGGAACAACCTTCCCCTCCTTCTTTCTCGCTCCTTTTCCATCCTTTTTCTCTTTTCATTTATTCACTTTCTCTAACTTTCATTTCCCTCCTCTTCTTGAGGCCAAAAAGCCAAACTCAATTATAAACTTCGAACTTCTCTCAGCAATCTGACCCTGGCACTGCTTCAGTTGTCACTTAAGGAACACAAAGGCACAAAAACTCACAGAACAGGGCTGCTGATTAACAGGCAGCCTGTTGTACAGTGTTGCGTGGTCAGATGGCCTGACCAGCAACTCTGTAAGGACATGGACAATTCACAGTGTTATTTCAGGAACTCTTAAGAAAGACAAGGAAAGCTATTGAGTTGGTCCAGAAGGGTATCAAACTGTTTTTATTCAGTTTGATACCCTTAACAAGCTTCATTGATCCCAAATTACGCTTCAAATTTATAATAAAGCCATGAAAATCTTTTTTTGTTGTTTTTGCTTTGCTTTGTTTTGTATTGTTTTTGTTTTTTTGTTTTGCTTCCTTAAGTCACAGTCAGTCACACAGGCCTAGAGATAGTGAGCGCTTTGCCTGATAGTTCTTGGCTGCTGCCGTGTGAAATTGGTCGTAGAGTGCTGCACCAAAAATGTCCTTTTGGTTGCTAGCAGATTTCTGCAGTCTCCCATAGCTAGCGTGCAAAACGGCAACTTGTTTGCAAAGACTCGTTATTTACTTTTTGAGCAGTAGTAAAATTTGAAAAAGTGAGAAGCAAACCAGAAACAAGGAACATTCACTTTCGAAGTAAAAGCTGCACTTTACTGTTCCAACCAACACATTTTAAAAGTTGCAAGTTTTGGTTTGTAGGCCAATGTTCCGTGTTTCTGGTTTGCTTCTCACTTTTTACATTTTCACTACTGCTTGTCAAGCGTTGGCCGACAAATTGCCATATTCCATGCAAATCACTGGGAACCGTGGAAATTTGCTAGCAGTCAAAGCAATCCCAAGGAGGTTTATGGTGAAGGCACCGCTGTGCAACCAATTTCCTGCTAGCATCTGCCAGCAACTTCGAGCAGTGCTCGACTGGTGGTTGCAAGATGGTTGCCCAACTGTCTCTGTTTTTGGTTTTGTTTTGTTTTTTTTGACTTGGGCCTTAATTAAATCAAAGGATCACACTCAGTCAAAAATGTGGTTGACCCAAACCCACAATTGCTCTTCTGTATTTTTGTATCTAATGGATTTTTATACAGTTTTTGTCACATTTATCTGTCATATGTATCTAAAAGATGGATTTATCCACCATGTCATACTTTCTGGGCTACAGTTTTGAAGCCACATGCTTTTTGGCTGAGGCCAACCTGTTTTTGGGTTGTTGTTTTTTTTTGCCCAGATGTCATGAGTGAGGTGTGTGTCTCACTGAGGAACCAAGGACCTCTTCACATGGTAGCAACGTGTCCAGCTCAAGGAAGCACCGCCTGCTTTGTCATCCGTTTCACTCTTAAGGGGACTGTAATTTACAAAATGAGCATCACATTGCATTCTATAGAATGTAAAACTAGCAATTGAGACTATAAAGTCATCAATAATATGTTTGCTGATGTCATAAATTGGGGAGTTTTCACATACACATACATCAGACTACTTTTTTAAACCACACTTGTCACCCCCTGCTGGCTACTAGTAAGGAAGCGGTTTAAGCTATTTCTGCATTAGCTTCACTTTTTTTCTGTTTTGATATACAGTCTAAAACAAACCAGATCATTACTGAACTCTGTTAGTATTCTAACCACTGTATTATGGACACACAGCCTTACCAGAACTAGATTAAACTGTTCTGTTTCAGCTTAGGGTACACAGATCCTAAGTTCAGTTCAGTGGCGTGAGAGCAACAATGACAGGAAGGGAAGAAGAGAAAGGGAGTGTTGTGGGTAATAGTTCATCGATCTGTGAGCTTTGATATATGGGTTGTGTGGTGAGAAGGGCAGTCAACAACTTATTACAGAGAGGAGAGGAACAGAAGCAAAGAGTACCTACAATATGTGAATGGATACCATGCCACAAAAAGCCCTCAGAACCAACAAAACACCTGAGTGCTCCCATTTTTACCCTGTTTCTGTTTCCTGCACGTGTGTGTGTGTGTGTGTGTGTGTGTGTGTGTGTGCATGTGCACTTAGAATGCATCCAGCCTCAGGTGTTCTCCCAGTTCATTGTGTTGGTACATGTCCTGCTAATCTAATAGCTCTGCGATTTGCTTCATTATTATTGTGAGGGGAAAATTTGGTTGTCATACACTGTGTGCGCATGTCTTTGTGTTTGTGTGTGTGCGCGCAGTTGTGTGCATGCTATGTGTATATATCTGCACACAAAGCAGTTCTGTATCTCCCCAAAGTGCAGCAGGTGTCCCAGATAGAGCGATCAAGCAGTGTGATTATAACGTATTACTGTAATATCGCCACTTAGATAAGTATGAGATGTGTCTGTGTGTATGTGCGTGTTAGATAATTGCACTACAACACATTACAACTTAACTTGAAAACCCCACATTGTGATATTGTTCTTACACTCACAACAAACCTGCACATTTCTGCATCACACATGCACGCACACAAAAACACTCTTTGCGTTATTCATGTTCTCGGCACAGTCATGTCAGTATTTCGTTAAAGGTTTCCACTACCTGTGTCACAAGATTTTTTTTTGTTTTACATTACATTATGGGAACCTGTGCATTGTCATTTTGCTTTTATGAAAATAGTCATTTATTTTATATTATGGTCACTTTTTTAAAATGTTTAATATAATGGCTCTTGTTCTATAAATCTGGGATACAGCTCAGGCCTCAGATATACAGATATCAGTACCAACCCATATCACCAATGGCTGCAGAGACAGGATCTTGTTTATTGTCATTGATGCCTGCTGTGTTCTGTTGTGGGGGTCTTTGTACTAGTCTTAGAGCCAGGTTTTACCAAAAGCTAATATACCATGTACACTCACCGACCACTTTGTTAGGGGCAAATATTAAGTCAACCAGTCACGTGGCAGCAAGTCAGTACATTTAGACATGTAGACATGATCAAGATGATCTGCTGAAGTTCAAACTGAACAACAAAATGGGAAAGAAAGGTGATTTATTTAATGGTTGTATTACATGGGCTGGTCTGAGTACTTCTGAAACTACTGATCTACTGCGATTTTCCCGCGCAACCATCTCTGGGGTTTACAGAGAATGGTCTGAAAAGAAGAAAATATTCTAATAAAGTGTGCAGTGAGTGTATAAATCAGTGTTTAAACAGTTAACCTTTGAAAATGTAAAGAGGGTGAAGTTGAGACTGTTGTATTAACATTATAAGGTTATCACTTTGATTCACACTTGGGGCATCTGTGTTGCAGTCATGTTAATGTATATTTCCTGGGACAGCTTTTTCCCTCAAACCTTGACCAAAATCTTCTTTGCACACTATGCGATGTTGTGCTTTACCCAGTAAGCCTTGCCTCCTGCTTTCGATTTTGTATTGTTTTGTTTTGGATGTCAGGGAACTAAGTTTAAAAAAAAAAATCAGTGAGATGCAGTAAAAACATCATATTCCTCTTTCTGTCTCATTAGTGTGAGCGAGGAAAGAGGAAAAGGAGACGTGAGTGTGGAGGGGATGGAGGTTGATGGGCAGAATGGGTCAGGGGAGGGGGGGGGCTGCTGGTGCTATTTGCATTCAGCTCTTGTGGTGTGATAAAGAGGTGTGTTATGGACATGTAACCTTGTTTCCATTGATTATATTCCTCACCTGCACAGTGCTGATTGGAGCAGACCTCTCAACACAAAGCTCATGCGTCAATGTTAAGCGCATTATTGTCTCGTGGGCTTCTGTGTGCCACGCCTCTCTTTCCTCTGCTCTTTAATGCTGTGAATACTTTCTATTCATACACACATAATACAACACAAGACACACGTTGGTCACCAAAAGTATGTTAACAGTAGACTGAATGGTTACTGTACATTTAACATTTGACATTCATACATTTAACATACTTTTGGAGGGAATCTTACATTCCCTGTACATTGGAGCTTAATCATTACTGCAGCTGTAATTATCTAAAATTATCTAAAAGGCTGGCTAAACTTTGTATTTTTCATTTTGAACAAGTCAAAATGGTTAAGTCGTTTTCCCATCACTTCCCTGCCCTGCTTTAAGCACTCACCGCACCAATGCGTGCCACTGAACACAACTGAAACCCTCTCACACACACCTTTTCCATGAGTATAATTTGTATGCCAGTTTTTGTGACTTTCTGAAACTGACAAACCAACAACGTTCACAGTGATTGTGCAGCAGGCACGTCGCTCCTAGTAAACCACCTTAAATGGGTTTGTGGGGAGATTATAAAGCGTACACCCCCATTTCCTCTTAATCCTGTGTAAGAGAACAGACCTGGCCTTCGAGCGTAGCCGCCATTAAAATACAGGGTTCATACAGTTTCGAGAAAATCCTTGAAAATGCTTGAATTTTTCTCCGTTGCGTTTTTGAGGAAAGGTGCTTGGATTTTAGACAAAATGTTCAGTAAATGAAGAGGATTTCTGTCACTGATGACAGACTACCTACTAAGTACTCGAAGAAGTTGTTGCCTCAAGTGCTGAAACAATTTTGTTGTTTCCACCTTTAGGAGGAGCAACTTTGTGGCATACTTCCCAAAGTATTGTGCTTTGGAGGTTGTTGACGTAGCTCCCTTTTTATGTACTAAATTGTCACACAGCTCTCCCTCTCAGATGTGCCGGCTTGTCTCATCGCGCAACCTAAAAAATTATGCCAGAATCATCGCAGGCAATATGATATGGCACAACCCTGCTGAAGAGTCCTTTTTTTGTTGTTTGTTTTGTTTGTTTTTAAATCAAGAAACCCTGCGAACAGGTTAAACCACTTCTATTAATTGTGGATCGTAAGCTTTTAGTGGCAAAAATGTTTATTTATATTAATACTGTAAATTGATGTTTTGGTTTTTTTTAAAGAGACTTCAGTTTAATTTAGCAGATATTGCTTCAACAGGAGTAAGCAGTGCATTCATGGATTATTTTCATCTGCAGACTGAAACATATTTGATATTCATGGCCGCTTTGTGATGCATCTGAAGGGCAGTGTTAGTGTTCACTATAATACAAATGATGAAGAACTTGTCAACAGCTGCTATATTTTTTTCTTTAAAGATTTCAGGCACAGATAAATAAACTGCATCAATCTTAGCGGTGCTTGTTTTTGTCGCCTTGAATGATAAAAATCATGTAATATTTAATTTTTTGCAAATCTAATGATGTGTGAAGATCTGAGCTAATGAGTGTCTGGTCACTGAAGCAATGCATGCGCTAATGACTGACATTTTGCAGGTTGTAGAACGAGTGCTCAGTCTAGTTTGTTAAAACGAGGGCCGTGGTTGCGGGACTTTGGCTGGAGCCCGAGCAGTGAAGCTCGCTCGGATGCTTTAATGATGCTGGTTCTGAGAACAGGGGGCTGAATTTATCCAGGCCAGAGATTTAAAGCATATCTTTCTTTTAATTTGGTCTCATGCACATAAATACTCATCCATTGATTCATCAGTACTCAAAGGATTGATTTGCAGAGATATAGCATACTGTATGATGTGGGTTTATCACTAAGCAGCATAATTGCTTTCCATGTGTTTACACATCTGACTTCAAAGTCTTTGTTTATTTTTTTAGGAATATATGTTTTCCAAAGCCTGTTCATCTTATTAAATGCTGAATTATGCACAACATATCCCTTGAAATCATTATTTCTGCACACATCGCTTTGATACACGTACAGTGTTGCTTTGAAGCTAAAAGCTCTCGCTCTCTGTCCCTCACTCCCTACATCCCTCGTTCCCTCTCCTTTTCTTTTTCCCCCCCATCATGTGTTTTCATCCCGTCTCCTCTGTTATCCGACTCATCTCACTAACACTTTCCTCTTCGCTCTCTCTCTTTTTTTATGTATTTATTTTCTTCCTCAGTGGGGCGTTTGTTGATCGAGTTCAGTTCCCAGATGACGATGGAACGAGTGCAGAAAGAAAACCCCAATGTGACTGAGGGCGGCCGATACACGCCTCCTGACTGTCGGCCCAGATGGAAGGTCTGTAGATGTATCGCCGCCTGTATTTCACAACATCTGAATAAACAATATTTCATTTTGTAAAGATGTTCTAGCAGTAGACAATTTCTGCCAGTATACAAAAAAATTTGATTTTATGCCTGATAAAATGCCCAAGACTCAAAATGTTAAGCTACTGCTAAAGTAGTCAAAATCATGAAAAGCTAGGATAGGATAAAGAAGAACATACTTAATTAAAAACACGACAGACTATTATTTCACGACATCAATACTCCATTTTTTCAAAGTTAAAATCATGTCCTACCGCTGCAGCCAACACGTTTCAAAGGGTGCCACTTTCACTTTGAAGGTGAATCTTCTCCTTTCTGGGTTTGCGTCACATTTTTTTTTAATTTCACTGCAAGCTTTTGTTGCAATGTTTCTAGAGGAGTTGGCATCTTTCATTTAAACTACAGACAACTGTAGCATTCTGCTATTGACCAAAGCAATCCAGAGGAGCGTCTTCTATGCGACCAGTTTCACCTGTAGAAACCAACTGGTCACCAACTGGTGAGGGAACGCACATTTTCCCCTAGGAACCAGTGGCTACGAGGGGGTCGCCGTCCATCTCCAGGCCTGGTCAGAGATAATGGGTGGTTACGGTGGTTATGCAGTTTCTCTGTTAACTCAGGCTCTGTGTGTGCTCACAAAAAAATGGGGTGTTTGATGTTTCATTAGAGTCTTCTACACAAAATTGAGAGATACATTCAAAAAGAATGGGTGATAGAAGATCTATAAAGACTAAAAAAGAATATAAGGGCCTAAGGTGATACTGGTGCCGCAAGTAAGTGAAGGGCTTAAGGCTACGGAAAACTGTTAATCTTTCATAAGTTAATATTTTTATTTTACTACCCATTTATTCCTAATGTGATAGCTGTATAATAGAGCTTGGAACCTTTACACTTCACATTTCAACATCACCGGTTAACACTCAGCATTCAGGTCTGACACTCCCCTGACTTAAGGTTCAACGTTTGCTATTGTCTCGCTTCGTAGCACAGCCCTCAGCAACGAGGGTCAGGTGTTGCTGATGTCTACACCCCCCACCTTCATCGCAGTATCTCAGGATGAGCAGCAGCACAAATATGCATGCAAACGTGGGGCAAAGAGGATCCCCAGTCAAAATTTGAGATTTCTGTATTCCAAAATTCACAAGTCAGTCAAAATTGTGACTTACCTTTTCATTATTTACTGAATTATTATTGATATACTCACAGTATGCTTAGCTTTAGATCGATTAGCTCCCTTTACTGGTGTTCATTTTCTGGATTTAAATCAATGGAGACAAATGAGACCTCGTTAAAGTGGTTTGGAGGGCAGCTTTTTTTGAGAACTTTGCACTTCAAATACTAAAAGCGTGCATCATATTTTGTAGCTATTAAGGGGTTTGACTTTGTCCTCTACACAACACGTCTTTGGGTTCCTGAGCAATTTCGGTGCTCAACTATACAGAAACCAAGGTTAGGTTGCTGCCAATCTTCATCTGAACACAAAATTACCATGAACTCACGGAGGAGATTACAGTTCAACCTTGGACACCTTAAAACGACTCAACTCAAGTTCAGAGAGACACAGCCCCTTAATTTGCCTCAAATATGTGATGCCATCAAGCTCCGCTCGCCTGACGTGCTTCATTCATTATGGATTAGAACCAACTTTGTGTTCACTGTGACATTAACAGGGATTTCCTGTGGAGCTGACAGTTCACTCGGGTAAGCATATTTACTGCAGAAACCACAGAAGAGATTTAGTTGGTTTATGTTTGTGAATATACGTTTATCTTATTTGTTATGTTTACTGGAATTGATTAAACGGTTCACCGACTGATTAACAGGCATTAACCTCAGCAAATTCTGTCTATAATAAACGTACCCATTCAATAGAGAGCGGTAATGATCAGAAACTGTCCCTGCTGTGTAGGTGGCCATCATCATCCCGTTTCGTCACAGAGAGAATCACCTAAAATACTGGCTCCACTACCTCCACCCCATCCTCAGACGGCAGAAGATTGATTACGGCATCTACATCATCAACCAGGTAGGCTGCCAGAGAGCCTGAAATGCAGTAAGAGCCGTAATTCAGCATTTATTTTTAAGCGACCTAGTGTCTTCACATTTGCCTTTCACGTGAAGGATGGCTGGTTTGAGACTATAAGGAAATACAAACGCAGCCTCAGGAGGTCACAAGCCCGGGTAAATGGGTGGAATGGCACCATGCCCAATCAAACATGCAGATCCATCCACTGCGGTGGGCCTTTGGGAAATGAGGGTGCAGCTGAACATACCTCCCATTTATTTTTAACTGACCGGCAGGTTTATTTAACAGTGTCCAGGCTCTGGTGACACCTTCATGTAAGTTTGATAGAAAAATGTAAGAAATAATTGGGGCTGATAATTTGAAACTGAAAAAAGAGATTTGTTTTTCTTATGATCAATTTAGAAGAATAATGTTGTGAAAAAAAAAAAAAAAACAAAAATCATATAAATGGGGCACGTTTTTTTTTTTTTCTTTTTCAAAAAAAATAATATGGAGAA
>VUQK01021853.1:2712-19466 GCA_015106715.1 Bujurquina vittata | reverse complement strand
CCTGCAAAGCAAGATCGGTGACCGGACGGAGCTAGCGGATGTTGCGCTTCACGTAGACGCTACACGCCAGGTTCGGAAAATGAGTGACAAACAAGGACAATAAAAGTGTGCGCAGTTCATCACACAGTGTGTCTGGTAGCTAAAAGGGAGAGCAAAGAATGAGCGATAACTCCACTCAAATGGAGAAAAATGGCAGAAAGAGGCAGAGACGTCCTCCGGAGAGCTACTTTTACTTTCTTACTTTGAGTAGATTTTAGAGCCTGTACTTTTTTACTTTTACTTGAGTAAAGAAGTTGAACCAGTACTTCGACTTTTACCAGAGTAGTTTTTAACACAAGTACTTGTACTTCTACTTAAGTACAGAATGTCAGTACTTTGTCCACCTCTGGGTATAAGCTAGTCCTTTCACTACCTGAGGAAGGAGGTGGTAGGTAGATTCACGTTGGAGGTGTTGGTAGAATCCTTCCCTTCATTCAAAGAAAAGATCTGAGTCAGCTGAATTTTGGGGTGGTAGTCTAATAAATTATCAAAACTGCATGTCCTATCAATTTCCTAATAGTTCCTAATAGAGCTTAGATGACCCAAAATGGCTTTCATCATACTTTTTGTGTTTGAACATAACTAAATAGTCTAATTCCTGCAGTGAAAATGACAGAAAAGGGCAAGTTAGCCTCCATCCCTTTAATTGCAGTAATAGATCAGAGCTTTATCTCAAAATCAAATCTGGCAGGCCTGACACTACTTTCAAAAAGGACCTTGCAAGTGAATTTTACTGTACAAACAATAACTCAAGGGTTGTTTGTCTAATATTCATGGCAAGGCCTATGAGTCACAGTGCAAACACACAAAACGTTAGTGTGTTGCTGGGTGGGGAATGAAGCCATGCAGAAAATTTAACAAATCGAGCTGGACAGTCTCTACGTGCTGTGGCAAAAACAGACAAATGCAATGGTTACATGAGAAAACCCAGAATATAAAAAGCATGTCATTGTTAGTTTAAGTGTCATTTTGTCTGTGAAACCACATTCAGATCAATCTTGTGACAATGAAACGTTAGTTTAGTGAAGATTCCTCATTTTGCACACTGGCGTCTTTGATGTGAGCTTTCAAAATCAGATCAAATGACCGATCCCCACTGGAAAAGCCTTTCTCGCTCCATCTACAAGGCCAGTTACAACTCCACTACAACTGGCAGAGATTCATTCATTGAATTCTTAGATCCCAGTCACACCGGCTGAGAGATTGGTTTAGTGACTGGAAAACATAAGAAAAATGTAGGTGGGGAAAAATTTATATTCTCCGAGTGGTTGGAGTGTGGTTGCTGGCAGTTGCTACGTAGATGAAACTGGTCACAAAGAAGCATACGGTGCTGCATCAAAATCCTCCATGTGATTACTTTGGTCCCTGGGAGATTGCTGCAATTGCCCCTAGTTTTTATAGAAGACAAACACTCGCCAACAACTGGCTTAGTGGTAACAAAACTGTGAAAAGTGCGACGCAAACAGGAAGCAGAGACCGTTTGACTTCAAAGTACAACCTGCTCCTTTTGAAACGTGTTGGTTTCAGGGTAAGGCCAGCTTTTATTTTAATGGTGAACATTCCCACTTCCAGTTTGTGTTGTACTTTTTCAAGTTTCACTACCACTCTGTGGTTAGTTTGCAAGTGTATGTAGACAGTTCTGTATCTTCCATCTTCCATGGCAATTGCTAGTGACCAATGCAATCCCAAGGAGGCTTTTAGTGCAGCATCCTCTATGCGACTGATTTTACCCAATCAGTGGGGCATGAAACTGGCTGTTTCCAGTCACGTTATTCCCTGGGGATTTGGGTTGCCAAGGGGCTTCTAGGCCAGTGTGAATACTCCATTAGAGTGAATGTTGAACGTACACTTAATGTTTGTTGTGAAAACTAGTTGAAAAGTTGGATGAATGCTGTTTCTCATTCAGATATGGAAACATTTAAGGTAGAAAAGGTAGTATTGGTGTAAGTAAGTAAGTAAGTAAGAAGAAGAAACTGAAGACATAAATTTAAAAAGGCAGAGGGAGAGAGGGGAAGAGAAAAAAAATGTATCAGGGCAACAAGGACACCAGCAGGCCAAAGTGTGAGAGAGCAGCAGTGACGGTTGTAGACCACCCATTTGGACTGGCTCCGTGCCTGGGCTGGCCCGGGCGCTGGTAGCCCACTGGACTGGGTGTAATGCATGAGTGAAGAAACAGAGGTCCTGTGCAATAATTCAAAGAGATGAATCAAGGCATCAGAAATCTCATACATGTTATTGAAGACATGCATTTTCACCGTGTTCCACTCTGTGACCCTGGACTAGCAGAATCTCACAACTATGAAATAAGAGTATAGCTGCTAAATCATGATTCAGCATAAAACAAAGTAAATATTCAGAGGGAAAGAAAAGTAACAGTTTGGTTTACCATCACTGTCATTTTCTAGACACAAACCCGTGTCATGTTTATGATGTGAGTATAGACTTCTAATTCATCGCTCATGTGTCATTACATTAAGTCAAGCATTGGCTGGGGGTAAATTTTTATTTGTGCATTTCCTAATTAGGTCTGCATACAAAAATAATTATCAAAATATCAACTAGAAACATTAAGCCCCCCCCCAGACCAGGCCAACTGCACAAACATCAGCTTTTTGACCCCTTCATTATGCTCAGCTGAAAGTCAGATGTACACAGTATACTGTAAATAAAATTAGCTAATCAAATGAAGCCTCAGTTTTGAATCCTGTTTTCTCTCAGACAGTTATCCTCACAGGAACAACAGCCTCCCTGTTTCTTTTATTAACATCAGTCCATCTAAAGCAGAACTACACACAGGTAAAGTATTGTAGTTTCTTTTTTTTACATTTGATGACTGCAAATAGTAAATTTTAATTGGATTTTCTACTCACTAACACAGCTATAAACAAGAGAGAGGAGAAGTTCTCTGAAATGCAAACTGAGACACAGTTTAGTGACATAAAAAGAAAAACTGTCAAAATTCAAAATATGGAATGGTGGTTTTATTACAAATCTAGCACAGATTAATATTAGTAGTTTCTTTTTAAATATATATCTGGTCTAATGCATACTCAGAGGTATATATTAACTCAAATCAAAATAAAATGTTCATTTTTCAAATTGCCTGTGACTGAAAGTCAGACATTTATACATAATTTGGTGATGAAATTGCCATCTTTCGGATATTTTTCCCACAGAGGTATTTTCCCTGACCCCTTCTGATATAAAAGAGCTTTGAGACACTAATAGGATTAGACAGAATGACCCTCTAAATGCTTCACATTCATTTCTTCAGCGTTTCACACTGAACACAACTCCAACTTAGCAACACACACACACACACACACACACACACACACACACAAATACACATACATCACCACCTGTCCAGCTCGCCCCTGATCTCCTCCTATACCAACTGTTCTTACAGCAGCAGAGATCAAGCCATTAGACTGTCCCAATAATTGACACAAAGAAGAAAGCACAGACCACTTCTGGTTAAAACATATCATAATCCCTCTAGGTGGAGTGGGAGGGGAATTTCAAGGCCACCAAGAAAGCTATTCATAGCATCCAAGAAACATGGCGAGACCTCCGGGAAAGACATTATGAGGTGTTGGTTGAGACTTGGTATGACACCCCTGGGAAGAATGGTGATTAAAAATGAAGAGGATCAACTGCACTCTAGGACTTTTACCGTTTGTTAATACATGTGAAAATACTGATTAAAGTGTTAATGATGCTGCAAGAATAGTAGCAAGTAAGTAAAGATAACGCAGTTAAAGATGCAATGACAAGTGTCCTTCCTCCCCGTTGCTTAACTCGAAAGTAAATCTCTGCCAGTAAACCTGTAATCATTCCAGTGTTGAAAAGGTGGCCCAAATCTTCAAGACAAATGTAATCATTTCAACAATCCATTTTTTTAGTACCCAACTTGCTTTGTAATTATTTATAATGTTAGTTGTAATAATTTAAAGTCTTAAATTGTGTATTTACTTTAGTGATGTAGATCTTTATCTAGGTTTCTTAGTTTGATTGCAGATTGTGAATAAGTTACTCATCACAGCATCATATTGAATTACATACCAGCTTTACACAGACTTAAAAAACAAAACATTTAATTCCAAAATGTTTCTTTAAGCCCATCATAGTTGGATGGTATAAGCATTCAAGTGATTAGGTATTGTTTGAATCAAGCAGTAAAGTGATCAGTGGTGTGCTTAAAAAGCCATTGTTTTCAGTGTATTAAAGAGATAATGAGTGTTAATGATTATCTTAAGAGCATGAACTACATCAAGCCATTTTCTCCCTTATCTCTCTCCGTTTCCCTACATTTATGGCATTGTTTCCCTTGACTATGAGTGTCCTGTGGCTGCAGTTCTTCAGGCATTTCTGACCTGAATGACACCTGATTAAGTGATTTCAAGCCCAAGCTAGATTGTAACTTTTTTTCTTCTAAATTAGCATATATTGGTATGATTTTCTAACAATTAATTATTGCTGTGCTGTCAGAATGATACTTGAGAAAGATTTTGAAAGTTGCTGATTGGTCTCTACTGATAGATCAGTGGTAATTATTTCTTAGCATGCTTGTTTTATGTGTGAAAGTATCAGATTGTTTCTATAAATGTCATTAAATGAACTGCAAGGCGTGAGGACCCAAATGTAGAAGCAGACAAAGATGAACAAAAAGGCTGAAAACTTACAGTACAAAGGAAACAAAACTATAAACTACTGAAACATAAAAGCTTGAAAACACACTGGCACTAGGAAACATGGGGAAAGCAAAGAGGGACATTGATGCTCGGACACAGGGCTAGGGGAGATTGAGACAATATGTATCCACGCTGAAGGGTCATTAGGGGAAGTGGAGAAAGTTGGGGAGAATGAGACAAGGCTGAACAGAATCAGAGCAGACGAGACAAAGGAAGCAAAACTGAAGTGAAAACAGAAAGAACAACAAACCCACAAATAAAGCAGGAAGTGAGAACTGAACAGGGCAGAACAGACACATGAATGAACTCAACATAAGGAGGAAGGGAACACAGAAGGAGGAAACTAAACTAAAGCGCTAGGAAATGAGCACAACATGAAATGTACTTCAAAGGAAAATGTACAAGAAACAATATAAGCACAAAGAAAATGGAAACAAGCACAACCAGAAAGGCCAAAAAACCTCAAATGCTGGGCAAACTGACCCGAGGGAGCATGACAATTGCATATATTGACAGAAAAAGATGTTTCATGTTTAAAAAGGTCAGCGTTATAAATCATTCTGTCTGCAGTATAATGTTATAATGTAATGTTCAAGTAAAAGATTAAACAAACTGATGTTTAATCTCTCACTGACTACTTCTAATGTAGAATTGGAACTCCTGAGGAACTACTTTCATCCAACAATATTTTTGTGGTCACATCTGCCATAGTATTTCATATTTCAAGCTCATCAAAACAGCGTCCAATAAAACTGCACTGCATACAGTCATATCTGCAGTGAAAAAGTTCAGTATTATTATTACAATTAAAATATAATTTTGATTGTGGATACATCTAAAATTAAAAATGTACTTGCGACATTGCTATCAGCGGCTTCAGAGCTTTATTCCTTTTAACATTATTGATTCATTTTTACAAGTCACAAAACAAAATGTTGCCACGCTTCAGTCATCAGTTCCTTTGATCCATGTTTGCTTTCTGTTTGAATGAAGTCAGATGATGCTATGATGATGAATGGCTTTTGGTTCGTTTCCAGCACTCCCTACAGTTCCCCTGAATATACTATGAAATATAAGTCTTCATAAAAATATGACTGACTTTAGTCTATCAAACATCATTACCATGGGTGCTATGATAGACTTATTACCTTTCAATATCATGAATAATGACCTTAATACCTGCAACCATTTGGTTCATGTATGCCCTCTTTTATCACTAGGCTGCACTTCCTCTGGTACTGATGCCATCCCAGCTGAAACCCATGCACCTAATACAGCCATTCATCCAACCATTATACTCTGGGCATCAGAGGGGCCCCCACATAGTCTATAACCTTTATAAGATTAATGCAATGGATTGAGCAGGTGTCTGCCAAAATTCCATTCCCATTTAAACCTCCAGGCCCATACCAACAGCCTAATCCTATTAGACCCAATTGAGTGAAGTCCACAGTCTTTTTCAGTTAAACTAAGTTCATGCACTAATAGGATTCAAAAGGGGGCAAAAAAGGTACAATGCAGAGCAGCAGTAGTGTTAGTGTGTCGCTGGGGAAGTGGACAGTGTTGGGACGGGTAGGGGCTTCCTGCTGAGTTTGGTGATATGGGTTTAAGGAAGAGCAAGGAAGTAAGCTGGAGGTCTCCCTCGAGGTGGAGAAACAAGAACGACTGGTGTTTGGAAACTCTTGTATGGTTGTGTGTGTGTACGTGCTCCACGCACAATAAAAGATGATTTTGAATGAATGACCGCATTCATCTGAATGTATGCGATCTGTATGCATACATACGTGACTTAGCTGCTTGCTGTAATAGATCAATGTTCTGCCAAGTGGAAAAGGAAGTGAAGAAAAAATATGTGGTTTAGAGAATCAGATAATTTTATCTTAATCTTTCAAATTTCAAACATTCATCTGAATGTCAGCACATGAAGTGGATTTTGCAGTGAGACATATTACATTATGTGTGATAATGCATGTCACAAGGGCAATGTTAGTTTCTTTTTCAACAAATTAATCACTGTAATGTAAGGGACACAGATGCACGCAACACACAAGACAAAAGGGTGCACTGCAGTTATATAAAATTAAATAAGAAAAAGAAAAAAAAAACCTCTGCATCACAATAAGATATTTATGCTTGTACCAAAAACTTCCTGCTAAGAAAGAAACCTCAAGATACAATTTATATTGAGGGGCCCTCGAGTCAAAAGACAGTAGGAAACACCACTGTTGGTCTTAAACAATCATAAACTTTGTCACCTCATTGAATCCTTTCTATTTTGGGCTTGTGGCTACAACATATTTTCAAGACCCTTTGTTAACCCCCCCTTTGTGCTTTTGTCCCTGCTAAAAGCCAAGATGAGCACTTGTGATAGGCAAAGCAGCACATACTCACGCACACCAAATTAAGGAGGTCAGAAGAGGACACAGTGTTTAGCCAGTGGTGTCAGTGACACAGATATGGCCCGAGGATTTATCCTTTCAGGACTGACCATAGCCAGAGGTGCTACATGGGACTCCCTTTGAAGAAAACAAATCCAAAAGGACTTGAGAGACAAAAGGTTAGCACAGGATTTCATTCATCTTGCATGGTCTTATTTCTTGGAAAACAAACAGGGAACAAAGACTCTGAAGAGATACTTGACATTAACTGCAAGTGTTAAAGCACTATCCAATGTAGGTTTTTAAAGTAATAGCACTGAGTGAGGAGAATAATAACTGTTTTATTATTTTAACCCTGTTCCCCCCAAACTTGGAAAGCTGTCCATAATGTAAATCAAAATGCAGTTTAATGATTCGTAAATCATTTTTAAAGCTACACTTGGCTGTTGTAGGATTTGAGTTTGAGCGGCTCAACAGTTCAGGAGGCTCCTTTGTCACATTTTCTGTTTCATAACGCATAATCGAGGTCTGGACGGCAGGCAAGTCGGTTTAGAAGCAAGACCTGCATCAATATATCATTCAGAGTATATATGGCACATTCAAAGATGTGCAGGTCTTCTTCAAGAGGCCTTTGGAAAAATGGTGATGTAAAAAAAACCAAAACCCACATCCTTGGTTCATATGAATGGAATTAGAAATTGCTGGACAGATAATTAAACCATTATATGCTGTCTATTCTCATAATCATGTTAAAGTGGGGCCGCCATCATAGATGTTTCCTAACCTGATTACATCTTTCCTTTACTTCTGATATCACTTGCGGAACTGCATTACCTTTGTCATTTTATTTATTTCTTTTAAATCCTTATAAATGTCAGAACCTTTTTCTTTTTCTTCTGGGAGAGAGTGCACACTTCTTTTCCATATAAGGAAAAGACAGAAATACTGTAAGAGTACGAAGAGAGAATAGAGGTGCCGTCATGTGAAAAAGAAAGTTTGAAGCACACCCCATGTTTCAGCAGCTTGTAGAACCACCTTTTAGCAGCAGGGCTGTAGAGTCTAAGATGTAGCTCTTTTTTTGCAGTGTCTCTGGCAATTGCAAAGTCTGACCTTGGGGGTGCATTTGCAGCGATAGCCACTCCTTGAAGATTGCCGTATTGCATTAACACCTGGCTGCTACCTTCCCTCTTAATTCATTTGTAATCAGTAAGAGAGGATTTAACTTCTCACAGGACTGCACTTGGGAAGAATGCAATGTGCACTTAAATAAAAAAAAAACAAAAAAAAAAAACAGCTACTTTAATGTGTTAATGTGTTGTAATGGGTTAATACATTGGAATGATGCTTTTTGTGAGCACACTGTGTGATACACAATTTATAGTGTAGAGCTGTTGAGTTTAGTAATTTAATAATGAGCCAGATTTTATCCTTAGAAGACCCCAATTTTCCAACTCAAATACCATCATTGCCAAAATATTGTGTATTGGTGTGTGTGTGTGTGTGTGTGTGTGTGTGTGTGTATGCTGTATCTGAGTCTAGTAATGTAGACTGAACTATGAAAAGACAGGAGGGTGGGAGAAAGAGAGATATAGCTGAGTACAATGATGGAACAGAGAGTGGGAGGGAAAAAAAATCAAAGAATTGGAATAATTGGCATAATTCAAGGTGGCTGGGCACAGTCAGGGGGAGTGTCAGTGTTGGGCGAATCTTTTGCTATCCTCAAAGAGAGACGGTCTGCACAATTAGCCAGTCGAACTCTGACCCCGCTCAGAATAATTAATGAATAACAGAGAGGATAAAGACAAAAGGCGCAGAGCGGTCTGGTTGAGTGGTGAGCGAGGGTAATACATCAAAGAATGCCGTTAATTGGCCCTGTGGCTTTCATTCTTTGCCCTATTTCTTTCAATTCATTGACTCAAAATAATGGGTTCAGGTTCATTATCAACAGGTCGTAAGCCCTGGGAGTGCCAAAATTCAACAGGAGAGTCAGGGGTGTGTGAGTGAGTGTGCATATGCTTGCCAGTCCATGTGTACAAAAACGTGTGTAATGGCTTAGCTTTTTGCCTGACCCCCCCACCCCCACCCCCCTCCATGTCTTGACAACATCAATTCCACACAGGGGAAACTAAGAGTTGTGCAGGCGGGTTGAGAAAAGAGCAATAGACCACAATTTTTTAATTATTTTTTTGGTGAGACGTACAACTTTTATTGTTTCTGTTTGTGAGTCCTGCATGTCCTGTAATGATGCTGGAATATAACTGGTACGGACAGGTAAGTGAAGCTGACACACCTTTCCCTGATGTAATCCTCCGCTGAAGTATCTGTTTGAGTCTGCAAAGCCTTCAGAAATGCTTACGTTTAATAACAATATTGCGGCATACTGATTGTTTAACAATGTTAACAATCAGACCAAGATTACCCTTGTTATATGATGAAATCAAATCAAATCAAATCAACTGCAAATATTGTGGACTCTTATGTACATTTCCATAAATTCAGATCAGACTTTAAAATATTAAGATTGTATCATGTGACTGTTTAAATGCTTAACACAAAGAGCAGCCTTGTTTCACATAGCACAAAAAGGTTTTTGATGACTCTATTAAATGTTAAATAAAATTAAGGTTTTACAGGGCACAGTTGGTTATTTTTTTTTTTTAAAAAGTGAATTTAAGTGGCATCAGACTCAGTAAAATTCTGTTTAAATGAACAAGCTCAAAACAATAACCTAAACAGTGACATAGCAAAACACTGCAGACTCATTAAAAGATAATCTCCTTAAAGGAGCTTAAGTTTACTGCTGTTTCATTCACTCTGTATGAACACCGTTTTGTTATTAGAGCAACCATGAGGGTCACGGTAGTGTTTTTCCTGGCTTTAGTGGTCACTAACTCACAGATTCAGACTACCTGTCTTTAAAATAATGTAAACATGTGCAAAGGTAGAATTGTTTTTATGTATTGTTGACACCACACCTGCAGGAATTCAGGTAGTCTCTGCCTATCAGTAGTGCTGACTGAAAAAAAAATCACATTGTTATCATTAATAAAAAACCAGAGTAAATAAGAAAAATAGATTTCTGTAAATGTTTAACTTTGGTAAATCAAACATGCTTACAAAAAGTCATTTCATTTGTTATTTCAGTGTTGAGTCCATGTTTTTAGTTTACCTAGTGAAGCATAAAGTCACATGAACTGTGTAACACACTTCCTTATTTGTTAATTTAATGTAGGTAATATTGTTATCACAGTGCTGAACAATTTAATTGAGCATCAAAGATTTCCTTCATATTGTGCCGGAGTCGTGTTTCATGACTATCATTCACCCATAATTCAAATGAGGTTTCATTTGTTCCAAGTCTTTCTTTATCTGTTTTTATCTTTTAATCATTTTGTTCCTCAACAAACTTCATTCACTGACAAGTGTCAAAACCAGTGTGTGTAGTTTCAGACTGAAAACTCCCGTGGAACAGCGTGTACTCACATACAGAACCAAAGGAGTGAAAGTGTAAGGGTTAGGAGGAGAGCTAACTCAATCACCGTAACTTTGTCTGCTGGCGACACATGATTCTGTTGGACAACATTGCTGCTTGTTACACACCGTGAAATATTTCCGCCATCCTCTTAACCATTGCAGAACAATCTTTTCTCCCCCCTCTACTAGTCCTTTAACTGTGAAACAAAAAGTTTCCCATACCTGGGTGAGCCATGTCAAGCAATTAATACCCTGAAATACGCCTTTTAAGTGAGTCTTTTGGTCTGTAGACCTCCCAATTGTGATGAAAAGGTTTGTGTCGTGCCTTGTTAGCCTCACACAAGCGCCTCCTCTGCCTGCACATCTGATCATTACCATAAGTAGAGATAGAGGAGAAACTTATAATAAAGAAGAGGCAGACAGGAATGGGTGGGTGGTTAAGGCAGAGACAGGGAGTTTTTTTTTTGTCCCAGTATTTATGAATAACTTTGAGGGAACCACTGTTTTTATATAGTTCAACAAACAGAATCAGTACTACACTGCTCTTAAACTTTGTCAGCTTTGCAGTGTGTTCAGTATGTGGCAGTCAGAAGGTGCAGCTCACTTCCACAAAGTTAAAATAACTGCAGTGTAAACTGGTGCATAAAACAGCTAAATCAAAAGATTTGTCAAAGAAAGGTTATGTCTTTGCTAAGTCTCTAAAACATTCAGAAATATCATGAGACAAATTGCTGTTTAAACAGTGGAAAATCAATCTACAAGGTTGGACATGCTCTAGAAAATGGCTACCTACTGCGCTACTGAGATGCAAGGGATTAGATATGATTATAAATTATGTAAAACAACAACAGTTCATGATCAGCTTTGGTTCAATGATGTGATCTATCATTGCAAAAGTTTCACAGACAGGACCAATCATTTTGGATCATGTATGCATTATCAGTGCAAAGTAAAATAAATGCCAACACAAACTTTTCTGCTACAAATGCTACACAAACTATTCAAAAATCAGTGTATTTTCATGGCTAAACAGGCCTGGGGAGGATGTGACCCATGGGCCGGCCGGGTCGTGAATTTCAAAAGTGCCGCCACTCGCGGGCTTCCTGCAACAGCTCGAGTGAAATTACCGTAATAACCATATGTAAGCGGTAGAGTGCAACTTCTCAGCTTTCAGAAACCGTTTGTTTTTTTCCAAGGGGACAGATTGTCGTGTAATTACGGTAATGGAAAGTGCACTTGCCCAATCATGCCGGCAACAATAAGATGGGTACTAAAGGAGGTTTTAGGGCATGTCGCCCACGACAGCTCGCTATGAAGAAGTTAAGAGCACAGCAATACAAGCATGCCATGTTGCTCTAACTGCATTCTAGATTTAAAAATATAAAAAGGTTTCCTTAGCCGAGGTGGGGGGTCAGAGTTGATATGTGGGAATACAATTCACAGGGTTGGTCAATAGAGAATTGCTGCTTTCCTTTTCAAGAACATAAATCTTAGATAATTAATCAAATTAAGTTAGCTTTAAAAAAATTTTTTTTTTTTGTTTTTAGTTTTGGCATATAGCTTTTGATTAAAATATTATAGTTTAGCAACTATATTACATGGCTAAAGCTGGGAAATGATGGTTTTTGGGAAGCAACATCTAGTCTCATGCATGTAAATGTAAGTCACACCCTTAACATTACTCCACTACCACCCCAAACTTCAGTAGATACCATAAAATTGCGCTTCTATGCAGCGCACACTGCTGTACGGTGCTGAATGTCTACATTGAATGCAAATTTTGAGGAGACAAATTACTAAATAAGAATATGGGACCCTTTTGTGTGTGTGTGGGGGGGGGGGTAGTCTGGGATACAAAAAAATTAATAAATAAAAGTGCCAGTTTACAGTTCATTTAGTTGGAAATTAAAACCAAACATGCATGTTAAATTTTAGGCCTAAAATTAGTTTAATTTTGTTCACATTTATTTTAAGTGGGAAGGGAATGCATGATAGTCTACAATGAAATAGTTGGCACTGACAGAATTTCTGTAACACACATGGAACTGGGAGTGCTTAAATGATGAAGAAGAAAAAAATTGAACTCAGGCACAGCTAATTACACAATTTAGCCCAGACTGGGAGTTGGAGTGATGAGAGAGGGTGGCTGGCAGAGTAGCCTGACCCAATAGCATCTGGAAATAAAAAAAGATCTTTAAAAAAAAGTGTTCATGTTAAGAAAAAGAAAAGGCCTGCTGTTGCTGTTTAGAAAAAATATGTTAATTTTGGTCTGCACAGATCCAAGCAGATATGGAAATGAATATTGTATAGGAAGGTAACGATATGATCTAAATGCAGGTCAGCATCTGATCAGAGCTCCGTGCTGCTTCTGTTTCCTCTTCACTTCACAGCAGCTTCCTCGTTCAAACAGCAGGGGCACAAAGAGAGCCAGACAGAGCAAACAAACAGCTCTTTGTCCATAGCTCAACCATATATTATTAGTTCGGGTAAGGTCAAAGTTGATTTAATTTTCTGCTTAGTTCTCATTAAACAGCTATTGCATTATTTAATTTCCCACAATCAAGTTAAGGAAGAAGGGTGGGGGCTGACTAATCAATATATGTCCACCAAAAGCTTTTGAACAGTAGATCAAATTTTGATCAGTAGGTCAAATTTAGCCCACAAAACTGTATACTAGTTCGGGATAGTAAGATATGTTTTTTGATGCCAAATTAAGCTCTAAAGGTCAGCACTGCGTTGAAATTTTGAAATGTTTTTGATTTTCTGGCCAGAGACTTTAGTTCAATCTTCATCAAAAATTCTTAGAACTTAGGAATAAACACTCCAAGGCCGCATCTGAAATCTAATAGCCACTTGCAATAAACTCTAGAATTTGCTCTTGAGAATGAATGATAGTTATTTAGAAAGCAAAACAGTAAGTTAAAAGTAGATTCCAGGGTGTACTCTGACTTTCACTTAGCATCAGCTTGGATAGACTACATATGACACCTAGTTGGATAACTGGTTCTCAAAACTGACTGATGATAAGCTAGAAATACAGATGAAATTACTTAAAATCACACACAAATGGGATAAATGATGACCATATGCAGTAACCTGCGATGCATTCTGACTTGCACCTCTCGAGAAATGTAATTACATGTCGGGTCAGCACAGCCCACAGATTGAGATTACCACGCAGGGTTCAGAGAGGGTTCCATTTACGCACATAGGTCCTGCAAAGACCTGTAGAAAGTCTAAATCTGGCCTAAGAAGGTCCTGGATTTGAATCTACCACCCAGCTGGGGCCTTTCTGTTTGGAGTTTGCATGTTCTCCCCATGCCTGCATGGATTATCTCCAGGTACCCCAGATTCCACCCACAGTCCAAAGACGCTACAACTTTTTGCTACTCCCTTATTCACAAGGGGTCGCCACAGTAGGTAGTTCTGCATTTTAGCTTTGGCATAGTTTTTACACCGGATAGACTTCCTGGCACAACCCCAAAGGCATTTGTGTCTCCTCCAAGGATCAAACAGTGAACTACTGTCCAAAGACATGCAAGTTAGGTTAACTGGTTCTCTGCATTAGCCATGCAACAGGGTGCACCCTGCCTCTTGCCCCATGACAGCTTGGATAGGCTGAAGGCCCTTCATGATCCTCAGTTGGATAAAAGGAAGAAAATGGATGGATGTATAAGTGGAAAATTGTCAGGTACTGTTCACAAAAGCATCTCACCTCATAAGTTTCTTTTACTCCCAGATGAAATGATAACGTGCCAGAAGTGTTTTAACACAAGAGCAGCTCCCTGAAACATGAAAGAAATAAGCAGCTCTTGAACAGCTAAACGCAGACAGGAAACACCAACTGCAAACAGTTGCTGTGGATGCGGCTGAAGAAATCTGACTTGCATCATCCAAAGTAATGTTGTACACCCTTGTTAGGAAAAGAGTTTTCCCAGTTACAGTCCTATTATCTTCAGACACAAAAGCAAGTCTAATATTCCACTTATATGTTACATCATGTTGCCTAATGTTTTTATATTGATTCAGAATACTACAGCCTAAGTTGATCACTCTGTAATAGGTTACCCAAGACTTAATTCCAAGGCTTGATGCTGTTAGATTATTGGATCTTTTTTGGCCAGCTCTTACTGATTCTTTCCTGACTATTAAATTGAATACTCTCTGCTTCAGCCACAAATTTACCTTCATATCAAATCAATAGTTCCATTCAGTGTGTTTATCTAAAAGCATTTTACAGGAATTGCCTGCAGATAGTTTCATTGTAGCTCTTCATTCATAAAACTTGTCATGTTGTTGATTAATAGATGCAGACTCTTCATGACTGTACTCTGGTTCTATAGATATGAGCTTGAATGTCTTCAAGTAATTAAATAAAAGTAAGCAAGTTAACTGACTTAAACATATTACAGTAGATGATATGTACTCTGTTCAGTAGCCTTTTACCAAATATGACATTGTGACAAATTGTTGATGAAAATGTTTTACATGCTCTGAATATGACAGACATAATTAGAAACATGCAGCCCATAAACTGTTATCTGCTGTTCTGAATCATCTGCAGTTCTGAATGTTTGTTGAGACATGACCTAATTTTGTTTTTCTTGCTATCCTAAATAAACTAATCTCTGCTATCTAGACAGAAACATCAAGCAATCAAGATTAAAACTTAAAATCACCCCCTTGCTCAGATGTAAAGGGTTGTGATTCTAAGCATGTAAACGTTATTTCGGTATAAGTTTTTTTTAAAGATCAAGCGACTCAGGGTCTCTCAGCCATCTCGGATTGACTTCCAGGCTATCGAATAACAGCTTTTTTCCTGCTGCTTACATGTTGTTGAACTTTAACAGGATGACTGATTATTGAACAAGCTCCTACAGTCAGTGTAAGGTTTCAGCCGGTCTGCTACGCAGGCCACAACATAAATGGCTAAAATCTGTGAATCCATACATAAAAATCATTGCTGATTTCCATCCTGCATACGATAAAACCATTTTCCAGATAGTGAATATCAGCTGTCAGTCAGCCTCGTGTAGACACTTTGCCTGCTGACAGCTGGTTCTGAGGACTGAGACACTGAGCAGAGGTCAGAGTCTCAGTGAAGTGAACGGATCAAATGCTTCAGTAAAATCCAACCTTCACGCATGCCTCTTACTGTGGTTTCCCAATAGGACGTATAGCTTCAGAATTAGTGAGAGAAAATAGATTCCTCATTGATTTGACTAAGTGTATTTAGACTGATTTTGACATGCAGTATTTGTACAAAAGGCACACTCAAAAGACACAAGTTTTTTGTGACAATGCAAATGGATAAATATTTCTTCCTTCTACAAAAAGTAAAGTAGCAGTTCAGCAAACATTTCTTTCAAGAGAATCTAGCAAAGATTTCATCGTCTGTATTGTAACTATTTTGTCTTTAATCCTTTGCCCAGTCTTGAAAGACCTTTAGTTTGGTAAGCTGGGATTGTCTTGCAATCAATCATGTGCATAATTTTAATAAGACTTCATCTTAATAGTTACAGCTGGGGCTCACTGGGGCTTCTTTTCACTGTCTGCCAAAGTGAGAGATTAAAGTTGTCTATAGTGCAGCTTTCTGACATCACCCAAAGAAGCACTGCTAAACACCCGTCTATCCTGTTCTAGCTCACTGGACAGTGAGGGTCAAGGCTGAGATTCTCCTTTCAGAACTGCTACACAGTAGTTTACCCATAATCCCGTTCTGTACTGCTCAGCAGCTTTGCTGCTACGTTTAACCTGCCTTTGAGCAAAACCTACAGCATGCCATTTTCTTTTGTATGTAAACTACATTTTTATTTCACTATCAGCGTAGAGCCAAACTTAATGATAGTTATATGTCGTGGTACATTTTAACTTCAGTCTAAGGATTTTTAGGTTTTCTAAGAAAAGACACAGAAGTTGCAAAGCATTAAAATTGGATTTTTAATATTGAACAGTGCTTAGACTTTTCTAGAAATAACAGATGACTGAATTGTTTATGCACCCTCATTTTAGATTCAAAACTAAACTTAGATGAGTTGTAGTTGAGAACAAAGTCAGTGATGAAATGCAAGTGAATGCAAGAATACGTGCGCCACTGAGGATGCATGAGTGCAAGGTTATTTATACATGAGTGAAAAGTTAATGCCTATCCCACAGCTTTATCAGTATC
>VUQK01021852.1:32509-43618 GCA_015106715.1 Bujurquina vittata | reverse complement strand
TTGTGACACTAACTTGAAATATAGACTGTTTGCCTTCAAGATAAGAGTTATGTCTTTTGAAACAGGTTGGCTGCGGCGCTGGGGCACAGCTTTTACTCTGAAGGCTAGTATTTTCTGTTTCTGGATTGCGTTGCACCACAGCTTCACTGCCGCTCAGTGGGAAAAGTTGGCAAACACAAGTCTTAAATGCAAAGTATAGGTGACTGCAGCATTCTGCTACCGACCAAAGCAGTTGGAAGGTTTTTGGTGCAGCAATCTCTTTGCAACTAATTTTTATGTAGTGACAGCCAGCAAACGCAGAAACTGACATATTGGTTCTTGGATTGCTGGGAGAACCCAAGTGCTAATATAGCAGACAATGCTCGAGGAATGTGTGCATCACATCACGTGAGAACTCTGAATATCCTACCACCCTCCATGTAACCACCTTTACCCTACCCTGCATATATGGACTTTTGAAGATCCACAAAGAAGGATATAATTTTGTTGGTTTTTTTCAAATTTGTTTGTTTATTTACATATATTTTCAAAATGTAGGCCCAATTATGTAAGTTATCAAATTCTGCACTTTTTTTTTGGTCCATACATTGGAGCTATCGATCCATTCCCGTAATCGCTTATCCAGCTTAGGGTTGCTGGGACGCTGAAACCTATCGCAGCTGTTTTCTTGTCTTCGAAACTTAATCAGTGTTGATTTTAAAGAAGAAAAAAACCCCTAACAGTTTTACCTTTTATCATTTTGCTACTGTAGAGAAAAATATTTCTCTGCTGATTCACACATTCATGCTGATTTCAAGTACCAGAAGCTTCCAACTCACTCAGTAACTTCATTTATACCTTTCCCCACAGAAGTGTGTCTATCAGACAGAAAGGCAGGTACCGCTGTGTCTTTTTGTTTCCTTCTTTCTGATGGGTCTCCGTCTTCGTGATTGCACTCAGTAATAGCTGGTTTGTGGACAGGCTTGGGGGGCTCATGGTGGGCTGTGATTATCACATCTCACGCTGGGTCTACTGATGGCAGGAGAACCCTCCCTCCACTCTCTACTCAACCCTGTCACCTTGCTCGCCCTCAGCCTACCGTTCCGCGTTACCAGCTTGGTCGTAATCCCAGCTCCGGCTCCACACTGATTATCCCACACCGAGTCACCGGCGGTGGGGGCCACCGTCCCGCTGGCTCCGGCCTCAGCGATGGACAGACAGAACAGTGCATGGAATAGCTGTACCTGGTTACGTTTTTCTGCTCACGTTGAGTGTTTTGAAGCAGGTCTGTGCTTCTGAGGCTCTGTCGCTGATTACATTCCGATCTGGCCTCCGTGGCGGGAAAGTTGTTTGGTTGGGCTTGAAGACACGGCCTCACGAGGGGTGGAGGGAGACTGAAATAAAGATACGGTGCTCAGTAGCTGCACCAATCAGAGGAAGGTCATAAGAGACAGCTGTGATTTTTGGAGTGCACAAGAAAATGTCAAATAGGAGATTAAAGTGGACTCCACATTAAAGATGGAAAATTGCAGGCTGAAGATTTTTTTCTCAGTTTAACCAAATTCAAGCGCCGACTATGAATTGTGTCCTAAGCAGGACTCTCTTTATGGTAATATGAAACTGCTGAACAAAAATAAAGGAGTATAAAATGGTTTCATAAAGAGCACAATGGTGGGAGGCTGTGCTTAGTTCTTTCATTGTTCACAACAAATTGCTTTGGGCTGCTATAGCGCTCATCTTCCTGTCCCCTGTTTGGAGTAAATGGGTCTTCAGCATATATTTATGGGCATAAATTAGATTATTTTAGAGTTAAAGCAGGCACATTCATTTAAATATGGTCATCAGGTGTAAAGTGACCGCAAGCTATAAAAACATATTAATAAGCCACACTGTTGCACTCATTCCTATTCTCCTCATGAATGCACACAAAGCGTGGATTTTATTAAACCCGCTCAGGCCTTTCTGCTGCTGGAAATTTGTAAGGCTGTTACTCTGCAGCTGAAAATGCTGCGCTCTCCAGTTTGAGAAATGTTTGCCCACAACAACAGCTCTCAGTTGTTTGGTAAAATTAATTACCCTGCGATAAGATTTTAATTTGCGAGACTTTCGCAGAGTTACATCTTCCTTCAGAATGGCTGGGGTTGCACGGGGCTGATTTGAGCTTTAATGAAACCTCACACTTCTAGCCAGGTGAATGTCACCTTGACCTTCGAATATGGAAATCTTTTCTGAAATAGCTTGTTTGCTTTCAAGACATTGTGAAAGCGTGGTGCAAGAAAAGGCAGTCAAAAATACTCGGGAGCATTCATTTCTGCAAAATTCATTCGTCTCACTTTTTAGTGCACACAAGGGCCACTGTAAGTCGTATCTACTGACTAAATAAAAAAGAACCTGTCAGATTCCATTTTTGAAACCTCATATTGGAACACATCATGGCCGTTGCCATGAGCATGACCATTGAGGGGTAGATCTAATCGAGAAAGGACACTTTACGTTCATACGGCCTGTTAATCAAAGTCGCCGTGGCCTAAAGCCCACCCTGCTTTATCATTTAGTTTACCCTAAACAGGAGCAAAAGTTACTAAATGAATACCATGTGTAGCCACCATGACATCATTGAGAGGCGTTTTCACCTTCTTCTTCTTCTTCTGCTCCTTTTAGGGGTTGCAACAAGCACACCATCTGTGCTTTAATGTCACTGTAGCCCTTGCATCCTCCTTTGCCCTCCTTCCTCTGAACGTGCCCTCCATCACTTCTCTTTGACCAACAGTGGCACAGTTTCCACCGGCACCCTGTTGTCCCTGTGGGAGGCGGTCTTTATTAGCTCGGGCCATGATCGCCCAAGTATGGAAATCTCATTCTTGATCGTCCACATTTTTAATTTGGCATGCATTTTACCTGCCTTTCATGAAGCAACCTCCCCATTTATCCAGTTTTAGGAGTATTCTGGCTTTTGGCTACCTGTGTGTCAGATGAAAAATGATATTTACCCATTGTGTATAAATGGGACAGCCAGGGGCCCTACATCCAAAGTTCGAATCATCCAAAGAGGCGGGTTTGACTGTAAAACTGCTTCCTCACTGGCTAAAGACTTGCCAAGTATATGTTGTGAGTCAGTGAACATACCACAGACAATCCCTCATATTGAAAAAAAGGCTAAAGTATGAGGCTGCCCCATTGCGAAGGCTCCTCCAAATGCAATCCACAGATGCATCCTTCTATTTCTGGGATTTGAAGGATCCATAGGGTGTATCCTTCATGGGACACAACCTAATAATCCTGTTTTTACACGGCTGTGGCTTTCTCTCAGCCTCAGACGCATCACACACATCTCAGTTTTCTTCTGTAAAAGTAAAACAAATTAGAGAAAATAAAGATTTCCCCATCCATCACTGTCAAACAAGGCTGTCCAACATGTCTCAAAGCGCCCGCTGTCATGGTTGCTAGGCAACAGGAGGAGCATCATAGGATTGAATATCCCATTTACCAGCTGCTCAATTCTGGCCTTTCCTGATCCGTGAAGGATGATCACGTTCTTCGAAGGACACAGCCCCCGAATATATAATTTTTTATACAATTACAACCAACCAGCAGTTGCCCCCTGCTGGCCACGAGAAAGAATACAGGTTTAAAGCAATTTGGCTTTACTTTTCACCATGGAGGGTATGTACATTTCTAGATACAGTCTATGTTTGGCATGTTTGAAAAAGAAAACAAACAAACAAAAAACAACCAACCAACCAAAAAGACTAATAATGATAATGAAAAATGAATGAAAAATGAATTGTTTTTTTGTTGTTGCAGAGTTTGTGCGCACTCTAAGAAATTCTAAGCAAATACTTTGAATTGAATTTGGGCAAAATAAAAGCATAAATCAACAGCCCATAGCTGAGAAAAGCACCACCTTTAAATAAAAGTCTGATCTAGTGCAGCTGAGAGGAGAAAAACACATAAAAAAAAGCCCCAAAACAAATATAGTGAGTTAATTCAGTCAGTCAGGGCAGCAGGCAGTGGGCTTCTCCCTGCAGCTGTGACACCAGTATTAGGCAGACAGAGTGGAGGCTTGCCGCCCCACTGGGCCCATATGACAGGGCTCTAACTCCTCCATCCCATTCCGGGCAGGCCCTACTGTTACGGAGTCTAATTGAATCCCAGCACAGAGAGCACAAGGCCCTATACGTTGGAGATTTGTCAGCAAGACCGGGGACAGTGCCTGAGTCGCTTCACTGCTTCATAATAGGGCTGTTACCTATACAAGGCACATATGGTATAGATGAGCATATGTGGAAGGCCCATGAAAGCAAGAGAGAGACTTATGAATAGTCACGTGTGGAGAACAGTGTAAAAATAAAATACTTACACATGGACACGCGGGCACCGCTTTCTTTTTTCTGCTTTTTATTCCATCTACTGTATATTGCCCATTTTTCTCCTACATCAACTCCATTTTATCTCAGCTCTATTTCACCTCATCGCTCCCTCTCTCTGCATGAGTCCACACTGTTCTGTGTCACACACACACAGCCATGCAGCGTTTTGATTCTGCTGAAAGGGTTACATCTTATTTTCTTCTCTGTTACACTTTTCAAAGGCAGGTCCAATCACTGTTGCTTTGCCGCAGACGCCCGTGGGTGATTTCACTCTGAAACCTGTGGAAGCGGCATTTTCCAGACTCGCAACGAGAGGTCTGAGGGGTATTTTAGAGCGCAGAAGCATGTATTTAAATTAGACATGGCTTTTAATTATTTTGTGGCAGTGTAATTTCCTAGCTGAGGGCAGTCAATTCCTTGCTGAAGTTGCATTTCCATAATTCCCCAGCTTCTCTGAGACGGCACACTTTCAAAGTCCTCAGATGATAGGCCGCATATATTAATTGAAACTGAAATGTCAGCCTTAAAGGTCCCACCTGTGTTCCCTTGTGATGTACAGCACTTTCATATTTTTTTCCACATTAGAAAAAGCCTTTTTAAATCCAAATAATGATGCAATTAAACAAAAAAAAATGCCAATAAACATAGAAGCAGATTGCTCCAGGCAAAAACAGTCAATAAAATATTAGCAGAACTGGTGAACCTCTGAAATGGGAAGAGGTCACTGAGCAGTTGTTTTATGCGCTGTGATTGTACTGTTCTCTTTAGGGAGATGCAGCCTAGAGGAATTTCCTTCCTCCTGTCCTCAGGGATTTAAGGAGAAGCTTGTTCCTTTTGTCTGAGTCTGAAAAAAGAAGGTGGAAGCCCCCCGGGGTCCTCCTTAATCCCCTTTCATCGATTTCAGATGTGCTACTTATCTCATCTCCACAATTAGGGGAAGAGACACTGTTAGCTTTTTTTTTCATAAGCAATGATGACAAATTAAGACAACTTTAAAGAAAAGGAAGAAAAAGCCAGTGGTGCTTGAACACAATTTCACTTACAGAAACAAAAGAGGACACTTAATATCAGGGTGACCAAAGGCTTGAAGTGTGAACAACTTAAAAGCAGTTAAACTTTCTGGTTGGTTAAATCACACAGCCCCTTCAAGTGGCTCAAATTTAGGACATCCATTTTCACAGCCACATATATTTTTTGGCCAGGTTTAAGCCTTTACCTCATCATTTTCTGCAAATCACAAGCCTGACCAAGCATGCCGGCAGTAAACCACAGCTCTAAAATGGAAGAGACACTGCCAGCAAGATGCTGGCTAATGGAGCATGCACATAGATGGAAGGGGGGAAAAAATGACATGAAAGACGCTGTCTTTCAGCTACGAGACATCTATTTAAAAACAAATGGAAGGAAACAATGTGCATTCAATATATTTTATGTTGTCATGCTTCCAGGCTCTTTTGCTGCACACCAAAGGGCCAAAACATAACTCAAAGGCCTAGTTATTTTTATTTAACACTGGACAGAAATGCAACCAAAAATATGTTATGCATCAACATTAATTAATGTAACTTATTCTCAGGCAAGGATTTAATGCTACCAGCACTAAAAATGGGACAGTGACACGTGATGGACACAGATATAGTCTATGTCTAGAATAAGTTCCATCCATCCATCCATCCATCCATCCATCCATCCATCCATCCATCCATCCATCCATCTATCCATCCATCCATCCATCCATCCATCTAACCCCAGCTCATGAACAAGAGACCCCAAGACACTCAAAGTCCTCCATTTGGGGCACTAACTCTTCCCTGTTTGCACTGCACCCTTTTTCATATTGGAACCATGGTCTCAGACTTGGAATTGCTAATTCTCATTTCCACCACTTTAAAATGATGCCCCAGTCAAACAGGTCTAGAGACCGGTCCATGACTGTCTGGCAAAAACCGCTTACAAGGGAAAAAGGTCCATTTTACAATCACTTGTCGAAGACCTGTGGTCTCCCAGTTTACATATTGTCTGCAAAAAGTTGCCAGCTACTCTTCAGATTGCTATTAAACTGTGAAAAGACGACGTAATCCGGAAACAGCTTGTCTTGGAAGATGTAGATGTCAGTGCTGAGCAACAACCTTTACTAAGCAAACTTTTCAAGTTTTGCTACCTCTCTTCTCGTAGTTACCAAGTGCAGATAAATTGGCTTCTTCCACGCAAACTACAAACAACCACAGCAATTTGCTAGTGACCAAAGCAAGGAGGTTTTTGCTGCAGCACCAACTTTGTGACTCATTTCACCTAGCAGCAGTCAGCAACCTGGAAGAACCACTCACCAAATGGTCAGGAAATTTTCATTTTCCCCTCACAACTGGTGGTTGTATCATGTCCGGCACGGTGGACAACTCTCAAGCAATGTGTGCACAATGCCAAACAAGGAGGAGGAGTTCACAACAACAGTCATGTCAAGGCACTTTATAGTGTAAGGTCAATATAATACGTTCAGGGTTCTAGCCAGCGGTTGATCGCCCGATACTGTGCCTTGATGAGCTGTCGTTGTGCTATTTAATGACAGGAACGGATCGCTATCGCAACGGTTAGCATCGCAGCCATTAGCATTAGTAAGTGGTTGTTCTGAACCCACCCCCATTTTCATATTCACCTTACAGCTCCTTTTGCTGAACCCTTTCAGTTTAAAGTGACATTAGTAGCGGTAATATTAAGGAATAAGAATCTCATAACTGTTTCTACCTAATGAATGTAGATTTTCAGTTGTTACAAAAATGCCTTTTTGGCCATTTTTAGACATCATAAGTATGCACTGAGCTGCCATGCATGCAGCTTAATTTCCCCTCAGAAAAGGGCTGGTGCTGCAGCAAAGTTGAATATGTGAAATTTCCGCAAAAGCCGCACACTAAAAAAGTATGCATTTCTACTATGCTATTCTCTCGGTGTCATACTTTCTAGTCCTGATACTGTAACAGATTACATTTTTCATTATTTTAAATCAGACTTAAACAGACTCCCGCACCATTCTGCTGACAAAAGAGAATATGAGCGAATGCCTTTTCCCCCACATCTTCTAATCTATTGTAGAATGTAATCTAGGGATGTGTGTTGAAACAGATCAATTTGGCTGGTAGATTTCACCTTCTGATTGGATCCAATAGACTGCGCGGACACCGAGCTGCATTTTAATGCGAGTCCGTTTTGACTGCTGTCGGTCGCGCTCGCCGCAGTAGCTCTCTTCGTAAGCAGGAGGTAATCAACCAAATAATGGATTTCCTAAGCCAAAGAAAGACTTCAAGAGATCTGTATGTTTTAAATCTATCTAAAGTCTGCCTTTTTCCCACATGATATCCCCCCAGTTTCCCCTCTCTTTTCAGAATCCACCTGTTTAACAAATGATAGGAGGGCTTAAAGGATAGGTTAGAAAATTACCTCAGTGCAGCAGCAATAGCAAAAGGATATGGGGCAGAAAAACAACACTGTGGTTTTAATAAATCTTGTTGTGAGTATGATACATGATGATAAACTGTCTGCTAACTATTTAGCATTAGCCAATAAGCACTTAAAATGAATGCAATTAGTTTTGCAAGTCCCGTTTCTCCTTGTATGTTTCCTTTTTTTAAAGGAGAAAAATGCTCTCTCATCATCTTGCCTTTTTTAAGATAAAGGCAGCGTGATTCAAGAGTATGCGTTTCAGACATACAGTTTCTTTAATGCGTCCATCCTGCTACGTATTGTCCCTGTCCCTACATCTTCCTCTGAGAGACTCACTCTGATCGCCACAATCAAGCTCAGTAATAGAAATGCCAGCAACAAACGGCGCAGACCCAGAAATGCCTTGAAGATAAGTGAAAAGAGAGAAAGATAAAGACAAAGAAAGTCAGTGAAAGTCAGTGTCGAGAGAAGCTCAACTGGCACCGAGCGCCTGTGCCGGCTTCCACTGGTGGATATCAGGAAGGTGAAGAGCCGCTCTGATCATCCTTAATTCCTGTTTTTATTGGCCGTGGTACTGAAGGAAGCCTTTGTTACACACAGGCTGAGAGTCATCACATGGGGAGAGCGAGGCTGTGCATACAACAGACAGGGACACTAAATGAGAAATACTACAAAACAAGCTCAGCTGCAAACCCCTCTCTCCTCCTCCCTTTGCCTCCTCTTTGTTTGCCATTCCCGGCAAAGCAATTTAAATGAGAAAACAGACTAAAACTTACCACATTTGTCTTGTATTTTGTCGAAAAAAAAAAAAATAGCAGCAGCGTCTTAAAATTTAATAGGCATTTTTTTATGGCTCTTTTTCGTCTGTGGTTATTTTGGTGGGTGTAGTTTTAGCTCAAAGAAGACGTTGAACTATTTTGCTTGTAAAAAGCTATTTTCCAATTCATTTTTATTTTGGAGTATTTGTTTTAATTTCACTTTAGTTTCTTTTACTTTTGTCAGCGTCTGAAAATGTTTCATTTTAATTTGTTTCGGTGTGGGTTCATGGATGGCGTTTGCCCAGCGCAAGATTTGAGCAGTCGAGAACTTGTAATGCAAAACAAACACAACAATATGTGAAAGCAGTTGACTCGCAATCCTAAGTCTTAATAAACACGATGCACCAAAGCCTCATCAGGCTGATTGTGTTGACAAATCGGACCAAACGAACAAAGACTAAATGGGCCGGCCACACTGGCAAAACTGGGTTTTGATAAAAAGGCATCATTAGAATGCAGCCACTATCGAAGCTGAAGATCCAGAGGCTACAGCACAGTGGGAGCAATGGTGAGCAGTATGGAAATAATGAGCCAACCCTGGCAGAAGAGTGGAACTGAACTAGATGATGCCCTACCCCCTGCAATGAGAGATGCATCTACTGAGCTGAGGATGAAGATTGTGGCCAGTCTCAAGGCACCAACCCAGCCAAGAGCATGACTCCCCCCGACTCACTTACAGCGCCATGTTGCCGATGTAAACACTGCTCTACTCACCATCTCTGCTGCCACTATCACTGAAACCAATTAGATCATATATGCCGTTGTCACAGTAATATTAGTAACCACTTGTAATCAAGTAATTACTTGGTTATAAGATTAAGGTCCCGGGTAGAGTAAGCCCCCTGTGGAGAAGACTCTAGAAACTGCCAAACAAAGGCTCACAGCTCTGGCCTGTAGGTTGAAGAAATATTCTGGAGAAGCAGAGGTCGAGAGAATGAATGGCCTCCAAAGATCCCTCCAGTGTTTACGCCCAGCTACAAGGGGTTAATAGCACAAAGGCAACTCAGAGCTGAAACTGAGCAATACTGGAAGAACATCTTAGGAAAAAGAGGCATCACGCAACACCAACATCACCACCAGGTGGTTGGTGGACCTAAGAGTAGCTCACAGCAACCTCCCAGAAGAAGAACCAGAGCTGGCCCGCACTAGAATCTGACATGATCCATGCCTGCTGGTTCTACTGGTGGTTTGGTCTTGGGAGGCCAAAGCAATGCCAAGATATGAGCTCACTTTCTTTCAGGTGGCTTTGCCATCACATCCTATTAATTGTAGCAGGGAAATGCTTCTGCAGAGCAAAACGAAATGTGCTAACTTTTGCGAGGTTCGCCCTGAAGTTCATATATGCCAAGTTTTGTGAAAATTGGACAAAATTTGCAACCTGTAAAAAATTTGTTTCACTCAGTATAAAATCCAATATGGCAGCTCATTCATTTCAGTCAATATCAAAACTTGGCACCTATCAGGCTCGGGCTCTCTGACAGCATCTGACAGGGCCTTGTAAATACTCACTATTTACTAAGTACTTACAAGGTCATTATCTACTAAGGCTGTACTTCATTTAAATTTTATTTTGTACTTCTGCACCTGAACGACTGCAGATTTTATCCTCTACATGCAGCACGTAAAATTTCAAATCAATTTTAAACACTATCTGAGGCATTTTTTGCAGATTTATGTCATTGCCCCCCCATCCTCCGTGTGGATCTGTCCTTTTTTCCTCTAATTATTCCATCTCTCTCTGTATCTGGTATGTGTGTACATTAGCGTGTGCTTACCTCTTGCCAGCAGTGGGCTTGGTTGCTGCAGGATTCAAGCAGCTGCACCTGTTTTCCCTTCCCAATTACTGGCACTGGCTCTTCTCTGGTAGTACAGCCCAAGCCTGATTGCTGCTTTGAAATGTATCCACATATCTATTAATCTGCTAACCTTCTTCCTGCACTTACCTGCCTGTCTTCTTCTTGTGCTTGCTTGAAAAACTTACCTGCCTGGCCCACTGTCTAGAGCTCTCTGTGGGAAACCTACCTGTTCTGGGATCTGGAAACTGAAAGCTCACCAGGGGCCGGAAAGTTGAAGGACTTACCTGAATCTGAGTGGCTGCATATTTACCCAAGCTAATGTTCTGACCGTCAAGTGACTAAAACTTTTCTGAACCCCAGTTTCAGTTCTGCTACTCCGAGAAGATCCTGCCGAACGTGCTTTATTGTTGTAAAATCCTGAACTTGTTCATTAAATTCTTTTGGAACCACTACAATCAGAAACATGTGAATGACTACAATTTTTTTGTAAATGTTTCCTGCTACAAAATATCTGCTCTGAAATAAAATTCCAGCTGTTTTCCAAGGCCTTTAATTTTGTTTTCTTATCATTCTGGTGGGTGCAGCAGGTTCCTTTTTGTTTGTATACAGTATAGAAGGAGCTCACAGCCAAATTTCTCTTTTTTTGCAGAATATGCAGACTGACCGTTAACCCCCCCCCCCCGACACACACACAAACCCACAAAAATCACC
>VUQK01021852.1:12690-32489 GCA_015106715.1 Bujurquina vittata | reverse complement strand
CAGAATATAACAAACCTTCCCCTTCACCCCCCCCCCCCACACACACACACACACACACACACACACACACATACACACAAAAAAGACCCCCAGCTCTCCCCCATTTTCCCCCTCCAACTTCAGTAGGTTGTTAAATGCGCTCATTAACGCACTCTCATCTGACGCTGTCATTTTGCAGCTTTTATGGCTGACTTGCTTAATCAAACAGAAATGTGATGTTATTGTTTCCCCACACAGTTATCCAGAAAATATCTCGACATAACTGATATTTTTGCCTCTGCCATAGAACAAATGTGGTTTTGTAAAAATGTTTGCCGCCGAAGCGCGAGTTTGCAACACCTGGGGCATCTATTACCGCTCGCTAATGGGTGAGATAACGCGCCAGTTTTGGAGAGGGTAATGAATTTTTTGTTGTTTGATTTTTATTGTCGGGTTGCAGCATGTTGTGGTCGAGACACAGCGGTGAAAAACAAACAAGCACGCTTGGCATTCACCGCGTGAGGAGATTCTCTTATTTTGTCAGCTCCCCTGAACGCAAACACAGTAAACATTACACCTTCCTCTTCTATGCCACACAGTGTGGTTATCTCTCCCTCCTCACCAGTCTGGTCACGACTCCCCCTCTCATTCCCGCCTTGGGCTCACATTGTGTATTCATTACCATTAAAGAGTCCCGGGCTTGTCTCGCCATTAGGCCGCATTACTACGCTCTCGGCTTTCTGACATTGGTCACACTCTGATCGGTAATCTGCTCTGAACTGATGCAGGATTTCCTTGCGGGGGGCTCTCCTCAAGTTGGCTGAGAGGTAGAAACAGATACACTCTCACATAACCACACACACACACACACACACAGATTACATTTCTCGTGAATGTCTATGCCTCATTGAGATGTATCCGGAACCGATGGCTGGGGCTTCTGATGACTCGCCCACCGTGGCTGAGACCAATCGCTGCAGAACAGGTTTGCTCCCAATTCAGAGCTGGAGGATTGGCGAGGGCATATGGCAACACGGTGAGGAATACAGAAATGCTGTGTTGCACTTATGATGAAAAGGGAAGCGTACAAGACAAACAACCCGAGTGACTTGTCATGATTGACTGTAAATCCCTCTGGACCAGCTCATAACAGGCCAGATTAAATATTGATGTCTGCAATACCTTTTTGTGACATATGCAAGCCCTGAAAATGAGATCCACCACTTACTTGACTTTTTTTTTTTTCTTGGCATATTTGTCTTTGCAATAGTTTGAGCTACTTCTTCTTTAAGCAAGGTCCTCTTTGTGAAAAAAATAAAGTCATTCTGGGGACAAAAGCTCAACAAAAGGTCTTTAGGTTGTTGCATCAGGTTGTTTCAGGATGTGTCTGAACTGGTGTTGTGAAAAATGTGATTTTCCGCCCTAACAAATGAAACAAGGACACACAAATAAAGTAATAACAGCAACTTCAAAAGGATGTATCAGTATCTTATGGAAGGAGTGTACTGAGGATATTTGAGAGCTACAACTTCACAACTACGCTTTCTCCAAAGCCCTCAAATGTTACCAACACTACAAAATCTCCATTTAGCAGAATGTAAGTACAACAAAAGCAACAAATCTGTACAGGTGAAACCTTGAACCGCCAAATGTTTTGCAATTTTCTCCGTTTTCCTTTTCGTTAAAGTCTATTTATCTTCTAACAGGGGTGCACACGAAAGGTGCACATGGATGTGCCTGTTTGCTCGTTGTGTTGGATGTCAGCGCGTCCAGACAACTGTGTGGAAATCTTTATTCGGGAGGAGGTTTACAGAGACACGTGCATGCGGCTGTGCGGGGAAGCTGCTCTGTGGAGGCGTCACTGTAGCTGCAGCATCCTGTCATTAACATCAGATTCTTCAAGCCCTGAAAGTTGTGAGCTTGTGCCACCCTGGCTTTTAAGTTATGCTGCTGATGATTTATTGCTGAAACACATCAGTTTTGTTTTAAATTTTGTTTTCTTTTTTACCCTTTAATAAATATAATGAAGTATAAGGTACATTTTGCAGAACATTTGATGGCTCTTACTCTTCTACGTTCCTCTAAGCCCGGACGCCCAGCACATCTTCAAAGACTCGATGCTGAATGCACGGTTACTTTGTATCTTGGACAGGTCATGATTTCTCCTTTCTGCTTTGTGCCACTTTAACCACAAATTACAACTGCTATAGTTACTACGAAGTAAAGATTTAGTGAATTTGGTTCTAATCCCCAAGTAGCAGATAGAAAAAATAATCTTCAGAGGGCTGGTGCACTGTAAAATTTGATAAGTTGGCATTAAATGCAACCTCAAAATGTTATAGAGCGAGTATAGAACGGTGACCACCTACTCCATTTTTTCCACTATTTCAAAAAAAATCCTCATATAAAGAGTTTTAAGACTTGAACCGAGCTATGTGGTGAATCTTTAGCATGATAAGATCTGATTTTGATGCAAAACAAATGTGTACATAATTACTTTTAATGGTCACTTCAGTTCAAACTTTGACTGCAGCTAGCAACCAAAGCAATCACACTGACGTTTCTTTGTTTGGGGAATACATGTTTTTCCCAAGCGTCAAGTGTTTGCCAGGTAGTCACTCACCATTCCGTAGACCAGTGTGTCCGGGGCATTAGCAATCATGTTCCCAGCGACTGCCATCACCCTCTGGGAGCCAGTTAGGAAACAATTAATAATAATTCCCTCCGCTCTTGTGTCTTTTATAGATGGTCTTGGCAGCTGCTTGTGGATGTGCAGCAAGCCCATTCATGACTGATTCTGCCAACGTTGGAGCAGCACGGATGACTGGATTTGCGACGGGGGAAGACCCGATGGACCGGTCCCCCATGCACCCAATGATAAAAACTATAATCACAATTGCACGTGGTTCCTTTCAAACAACAAGATAATTATTACTTTTCCTGCGGTTCTGCTTTAGTTGGTTACACTTCAAAAATAGATGCTATTTTTTTCTGTTTTCTTCTTGTGTTGCAGTTTTCACATTGAGATGGATGCTGGCAACACTTTTGTTCTAAATTATAGTTTAACTTATTTTGTGTTCACTTTGGACAATAGCCCAGATTATTCATTTATTGTTTTGGATGGGAGGGAGAATTTTTGTTTTGCATTTATGGCCACAGGGAAACCTCATTTTTACCTTTAATTATGATTTTCTGTAGGTTTGAATTTTAGATTCACAAATCCAACTTGTTTACTTCTTAAAGTGCAACAGAGTGATGAATCGCATTGGATCTTCTTAAAAGGGTTTGACAAATCTAGAGATCCCAAAAAGGTCGGGGACGGCCCTGCTGGGTGGAACAGTTCTTTTCCACAACATTGTGACTAAAACTAGACTGAATCACACAGGCTTATGCTTTCTACTGGAGCGCATGCCATCATTTCACAGCGGTGTACCTCGTGGTAAGTCTACTTTGGCTTGTTACAGCATTATGACTCATAATCACAATCCCTACAGAGAATATGAATGTAATTTTTACGTCTGGAACCACACTGTTGAGCTCCATACCAACTAGTTTGAGTGTGCAGTATTTAAGGAACCTAGTACATACTGTAGAAGTGTGGGAGGTGTGTTTAGCAAATTTATGATAATGCAACAAATGTGCCATCACAAATGGTCTAGAATTCTTTTTTGCTGTTTTTCAGAAAGAGTCCGTCAACACTATATTTCTGTTATGTGCTAAGAGACAGAGATCTCAGCCTTTGCTGCATCCCTGCACCTCACACACCGCGCAGTTACAGGAACACTGGGTTTATGAACACTGGAACACTAGCCCCGAACAGCAACACTGACTACAACTAATTGGTACAGGAGTCTGAGTCAAGGTGGCCTGTCGAAAACTAAACCTTTACACTGTTCATGGCCTCACAAACACCGGCAACCAGATGGCATATCCACACATACCAAAGCAAACGCAACGTAAATGAATTGATCGACACTAAATTAAAGATTTGAAGCACTTGATGAGTGTTTTGCATTTGCGATTGCAGAGGTCTTTCCTACTTAGAAGGAAATTAAGTTCGTATGCACCACTCAGTGTATACGAGGTCAAAAAATATAGATCACCGAACATCCATCCACTTTCTTCCCCTCACCAGGGGTGGATCTAAAGAACAACTGAGAAACAAAGTCAGTGACATCTATCAGTTCGTAAAGGGTTGCAAAGCCATTTCTAAGGCTTTGGGACTCCAGTGAACCATAATGAGAGCCGTTATTCACACATGGATAACACTTGGAACAGTTTTGAACCTTCCCAGAGCTCATCAACAACTCATCCAGGAGGTCACAAAAAAACCCAGAACAACGTCTAAAGAACTGCAGGCCTCACTTGTCTCAGTTAAGGTCAGAGTTCATGATTCAACAATAATACAGAGGCTGGGCAAAAATGGCCTCCACGGAAGTGTTCCAAGGAAAACCCCCCACTGTTGACCAAAAGGAACACAAAGGCTCGTCTCACATTTGCCAAAAGACATCCTGATGATCCCCAAGAAAATATTCTGTGGACTGATGGGACAAAAGCTAAACTTTTTGGAAGGTTTGAGTCCCGTTACATCTGCATAAACTAACACAGCATTTCATAAAAAGAACATCAGAGCAACAGTCAAACATGGTGGTGGGAGTGTGCTGGTCTGGGGGCTGCTTTGCTGCTTCAGGATGACTCGCTGTAACTGATGGAACCATGAATTCTGCTTTCTACCAGAAAATCCTGAAGGAGGAAGTCCAACCATCAGTTCATGCCCTGAAGCTCAAGAGCACTCAAATTATGCAGCTGGACAATGATCTGAAACACAGCAGCAAGTCCACCTCTGAATGGTTAAGAAAACAAATATTAAAATCTGGTTGATGATCTGGAGAATGTACCTGTGATGAATATGGAAAAAAAAATTCTTTACAACACTGCAATTCAAAAAAAATGAGTAAATTAAAAAAAAAAAACTATAAAGAACGTTAAACTAAGATTTAGGAAGGACATTATTTACATTTACAACAACCCAGGCAACCCATTGCCACAGGCTTTTACAGGTTCCTCTTGAGACAAGGCTAAGCATCTTTGAAGGAGTACATGTCAGCACACTGATAGAAAGTGACTTATGTTGGGATTTATCCCCACCTGGGAAATGATTCTAGTGAATCCTCTGCCCAGAGTAATGTGTTATTACACATTTTTTGTACAATACAAAGTGGAATGAAGACCACAAGTTTGAAAATAAGGCATCCATCCATCCATCTTCTTCCGCTCATCCGGGGCAGGGTCATGGGGGCAGCAGCCAAAGTAGAGAAACTCAGACTTCACTCTCCACAGCCAAAATAAGGCAAATAGCAATAATAATTTAAAAAATCAAATATCAGAGGGTGTAAAATTATAAAACAGCAAGCTTGCAAGATCTCCCCATTTTTGCTTGAGGCTTGAGGCTTCGGGCTACAGTCGTTGCTACATCGCGACTAAGACTTGTGGTCTCCAGTTCCTGAAGGGCTGAACAACGGAGGGGAAAAAAAGGCAACACATGTGGTTCTGTTGCATAAAATCTCCACACTGAAACTAGTGAAGTGCTCTTGACTCCTGCAAAAAAAGTGGTTGCTCAGGAAGTACAGACTTGAAGGTCAACGCATTTTTTAAATCATGCATTTTACATTCACTTAAACAGAAACGAACACACGCGCACGAAAAGCCTTAATTAATAATTCAAATCCAACTCGAGTGCTAAAACGACCGGTCGGAAACACATCCACTAAAAAAAAAACCTGATCTCCTCAAGAAGCTCTCTGCCAACTTATTCATTGCCCAATAACAGCATTATCTCCTTCATCATCCCATTACACTGTATGCGACTAGATGTTGCGCACCGATTCATTATGAGGGCCATGAGCTGACATTTCCCCTCCAGAATGGATCATTTATTTGGAGCACCTTGATGGCGGGAGCAGCAGCAGCCGTTAAAACCGGCGAGCCGATTCGCAGACGGGTTAGCAAGTTATTGTGACAGCCAGCCGCCTAATTGTTCATTTGAGGTAATCACCCGACAAGTCAGAGCAATTTCGAGCACAATGCCAGAGACTAATGGAGGCGGACGTGCTCACTTGATGAGATCAGAATCGCGGGGCCGCCCGTCTGCTCAGTGCTAGGACCTCCAAAGAGGGCATGTTCTTTTGGTACTCAGGGAATTATTTTCACCTCTGTGCCACGACTGAGCACTCGCCTCGAGGGGGTGTTAACAGGAAAACTGCAGGATAGCGATAATATTACCGCATATGTGTCATCAAAACTGCATCAAAAGGTCTCGTCTGACGTTTTAAGAACGAAGGGGCGATAGAGAGCTAAGCCAGAAATGGAGAAGCGTTTCCTTCTTCTTCTTCTTCTTCTTCTTTTTTAATCTCAGAGGAAAATCCACTTAAGATGAGCAGCATATTGTAGGCTGCTGCCCAATTGAGGCTGAAAATTTATTTTCACACCCCAATCAAGATGCTTTGTGGAGCTGCCAGCATGAGATTCGTACCTCCCTCTTAGCATGCAGGAAGACACTCCTGCCCCTCTCTCTCTCTCTCTCCCCTCTCTGATCTGCTTGTGTGCATGTGTGTGTGTGTTTGTGTGTGTGTGTTTGGGACCGGTGGGCGCCTGTGATGGATGACCGTGCAGTGCCGGGGCGTTCTCGGTTTAATTGTGATGTCAGCGCATGTCTGTGGCAACCCCGGTGGTAAGCGGTGACAGACAGGAGTGTGTAGATGCGTGCGAGTGTGTATGCGCCAACATCTTTGTCTATAGCGCACACGGGGAGGAGAGGAACTCTGACATGATGTTTCTGGGGATTTTTCAGCCGGTCCCAGAACATCTGAGGGGCCTCTCAGGAGACGAGTTTGAAGAGTTTGGTGAGAATGCCAGCTGATGGGGAGGTGGACAAGTGAGACAAGTGTCAGATTAGCTCAACAACTTGGTGGAAGTTGTCAAGACAGGGAAACAAACTAGTGAAAGTGCCTACTTGGTGTATATATGTACGCTTTTTTTAATATATGGCTCCTCCAGAAAACAGTCAAAGCGCCTCCAGTGTCAGAAAACACTTGAACACTGTATGCAATACATAGTTTTTTGGGCATAAATCTCACTGAGGTACTTGTAGATACTAACATTTCGGGAATGATACATATTCCAGATGCATAATTTGGAATCAGGAAGCCTGAAGGACCTCCTGTAGTTCCTCCGGACGGTCAGACGATGGTGCTGTTGGACCTGATCTCCCAAACGATCCACAGTGTGCCTCAATAATGCATATTGCATTACATTCAGACAGGACAGATTTAACTGTGAGTCAAACAGAGGCACACGGGGAAATCACTGTTTACTCTGAGGCGTATTGGGAAGGAAATAATTTAAGAAAATCTTCTATTTGGGCACCGTGCATCTGATTAATTTAGCCCGAGCTGATCGTGTGACATGCAGGAAGCTGCTGGAGCTGCTGCTGTAACCGCTATTGATGACTTATGACAGAAATCTGATCGTGCCTCATTAAACTGTAGAAATAAATAACAAAACTAATGATGTTTTACAACAGTTACAGGAGCATGCGAGACTCTCAGGGCTGGTTATTTGCATCAGTGAGACTAATCTGTTACATAAAACTACAGTAACGCAACCCCATCCTAGCTCTCAGATCTCCTCCCTTCTTGGGATTCAGCTCAGGTCTGGAAAACCAGGAGTCATGTTTATTTGTAAGAGAGAGTGAGAGTTAGTCAGTGAGTCTCGGGAGCCCGAGTTTTCAGTGAACATAGTGTGGAGTTCTTCAGGGAGAATATGTAATAAGAAACAACGCTGCAACCTCCCCTCCTTTCCGGGGACTAACTTGCAGTAGACACACAGATAAACTGAAAATAACACTGACCAACTGTGCTCATCTGGTGCCAGTTAAAGCTTATGAACACGGAAAACAGCAGATGACGCCAGATGTGCAGACGAGAAAACATCCTCGATTCCTCCCAGACTGAAAGCAAAAACCGCGGAAGCAGAACAGACGGCTAAATATTACTCCTGAGCGAAACAGTGGCTGTTTTGGGCTTTAGCGCAACAACAATCGAGATTATTCCAAATGTGATTACAATGAACTGCTCTAACCTCGACATCGCTCCCAGAACTAAACACTTATTGGCCTGGACTTTCAGTTTTGATATCATCCTTGGTCTTTCAGAGAGCTATTGAGGGGCGATTTGAAAAACATAAGAGCTGCAGTGACCTTACTGTGATGATGCAGCTGTGCCTTTGCAGAAGTGTCTGTTTCTATTTCATTTCAATTCAAGACTCTGAATTGGAGATTGCTCCAAAAGGCCAATGGACTGTAATGTGATTTGTATAAAAAGGCCAAACATAAGAGGCTGAGATGTGGCCGGCAACGAGGTTAGAGCGTACCGGCAAAGGTTATTCTACTGTGAATTGGTTGCCTCAATCCATTTATCGCCAGTATAATCCAGGAGCTGTGACAAAGCGAGGTGTTTGAAAATCCCTCATGAAGGACTGTGTGCTCTGTATGGATTTGTTTTGGTGTGCGGCGACAGAGTGCGTTCACACACAGTTAGTTTAGCTCAAGGTAGTTTCATTTCCTGAATCAATGACTCGTTTTCAGGGATCTTCACCACAAGGCTAAGTGATAATCGTTCACTGGCGAAAGGGGAGCTTTGCACTCGCAGCAGCAACTCGGGTGACTAACCGAGCGCCTTTAAAAGGAAATGACACAGGAAATGGTAGGCCCCTGAGTCTGACCGGTGAATCCTTGTGTCTCAGACCTCCTTATGGCAGCCTGATCCTGCTAATGAATTCTGCCACACAGAGTGGCTGCGTCCAGAGTGGCAGCATGGTACTGGTCACTGAGTGGGCTCAGGGGACAGTGAGGGTGTGGGATGCCATCTGTTGTGGCACCGTGCTTTCCATTTCCCTTTCCACAAATGCAACAGGACAGAAAAAGGGAACCACGGTGAAAGATCCATTCAGAGGGGGCTGTGCATGGTTAATAAGTTGCACAATAACCAGAAGGGAGCTGGGACATCTGAAAAGTTTCAGAACAAATTACAGCTGCCACTCCTGCTGCACCTCTTTTTTGCACAGGATCAATATGAGCTGTGGACATCCAGTGATTGGCAATAATTACAGAGACTGGTTGTGACTCAGCCTGTCATGTCTGCTGTTTATAAAGCCTCAAGGAGAAATTACCTTTTTGTGTAGCCTTTTGAAAGTCTCCTTAAAAAAATATAATAATCCCACAGAAATAAAGCCGATTCTTTTTGGTACTTCTTCATCTTTTGAACAAGCAGTCTTTATCATTCTTCTGCCACTGTACATATAACTCAGTGACATTGTCCAAAACATTTCTGCTTGGAAGTGACAGACTAAAAGACAGGTTTAATTATATTAAAACATGCATTAGTCTGTGTTAGGTTGGGGCCACTTACTGTCATTAATCTACTGGGACAACTGTGGTCGGCAGGCTTAGATTAGGAGCTACCTTTCCAGATAGCAAAGTACTAAAATAGGGCTCAGGACATTCACAGGATGCATGCTGCAGCTTTTGCTTCAGTAGTAAGTGGTCATTACATATTGAACGCATTCAAGTGGTGAAATGTGTGTTGAATTCTATTTTTATACGCACTGTGATGCAGATCGTAACTGATCTCAGAGCAGTGAGAGCAGATCCAGGAGCAGCTGGCCAGCACACTGGTGTCCTGTCAGTCTCACATCAAAGAGCATGGGTTTGAGGCACTGATGTAGCTCACCTCTGGTTGAGCAAGCAACACATATGCTGAAGGCCATTGCAGGGGCCTGGGTTGGAGCCCGCCCCGGCCCTTTTCCTGTAATGTAATTCCCCCCCAAGCTCTGGCTCTGATTTCCTTTTAGCTCTCTCCACTATCTTATCAAATAGAGGCTAAATGCCAAAATTAAATCTTAATAACAATACAACACAGGTTTTGCTACAATTCGCATGCAAACAACCAGAAGCAGTTGCTGGTGTCTCATAAAGCTAATTCATTTATTTAGCTAATTTCATTAAATTTCACCAAATTTCAATGAGGTATGCACACTAATAAATCAGGGCAATTACTTTGTTTTGTTAATAAAAAATGACACAATTGTGATGTAATCAATTAGGCTTTATTGGTTGAAACTATTATAATTCAGACACATTGACAAATGGCTTGAACTTCTCATAAGATGGCCTATTCAACACAAGTGGAACTGGAACATTCAACAATGCATATTTCTGAAACAAATAACTCATTAAGTTGGACAGAATAGAGCAGCTGAATGTCATCTGCATATAACTGGCAAGAAATGTTTTTAAAATCAGCAATTATCTGTCCAGGAGGCAGATGGAGAAAAACTCATCTTTAAGATTTAAACCAGTTTAATACTGATCCAGACACATCCACCACTTTATGTAACCTATTTAATCAGGCAGTGTGATTCACAGTATCAAAACCTATCTAACAAAACTGGAACAGTATCATTTCCAGGAAATGAAGCTATTAAAATTAAGCTTATGCATGAGTTCAGTAAAGAAAATCTGTAATCACTCATGTCTGCTGCTAGTTCAGCTGCTAGTCTGTTCTTTACAACACTTCCACTTTCCCAAGCTGTCAAAGTCAGAACTGACTTCATTACTCTAGTCCAATCCTTTTCTTGGTCATCAATTCTCAGGCAATACTTGGGTAGGCCATTGTGTTTAAACAATGCTCTGTTGGGTTAGGCAAAGGCCAAAAATGTACCAGAAAAATATTTCCCCACACCATTAACTACCACCAACAGCCCATGCTTTCATGCTGTTTATGCCAAATTCTGACCCTACCATCCATATCTCACAGCAGAAATCAGTGCTCATCAGAGCAAAAAAAATGCTTTTCCAATCTACTATTGCCACCTTTGGTGAGCACTGTGAGCTATGAACAGGAAACTGAGACTAGCCTCAGTTTCCTGTTCATAGCTGACGAGAATGGTGCCCAGTGTGGTCTTCTGCTACTGGAGCCCATGTACTTCAAGGTTTCTGTTGTGCATTCAGAGATGCTCTTCTGCATAAATTGGTGCTTTTTTGACTTAGTGTTGCCTTCCAAACAACTCGGAGCATCTGAGCCAAACACACAGTGGCTACATCAACCTTTTAAAACAGTCTGTGGGCTAAGCTAGTAGTGAGGGAACAGTTAGTAAATCCCTCAAAGATCTAAAAGTACCTTTGATAGAGACGGTCTGAAAGAAAGTGAAGTATAAAAAACACTTTTTTCTGATAAATAAGTAGCTTATGAGGAATTATTTTGCTAAACACTGAAATCCTAATGTTCTCTTGTATCAAGAATGTCAGCCAGCAGGATAACTCATTTTCACGGTTGGGGCATTTTGTTTGAGAGTTATCTCAAAACCACAGCTGACAGTGAAGCAGACCTGACTGTTGGTGCTGTACTGTATGACTCAAAGAAAATTCTCAAAACAAATAGATGCGGTCCCACTGAAACTGTGACAACCTACTGACAGAGTCCATCATTAAAACGAAAACGAAAACACTCGGGATTGACAGGATGGTGTCCTTATTATCCGGTTTTATGTCTCCGACAGTCAGTTTCTTGTTCCGGTAAGCCTTTCAAGGAATGTGCCGACTCTCGCCCAATTACTGTAAAACTCGAAACCGGTGAAAGGAGAGCATTTAGCATTCCTCAATAACACAGCGTACAATGCGCCTGAGGATATATACAAGAAAATAGGTGTTATCCTTCATCATTAAACTCTAATCATATAATTATTAACTCTACTCCCTGTTTGAAGCGCAAGGTACAAGCCCTTATGAAGCGAGTACACAAATCAATTTTTTTTCATTGCCTTTACTGTAATGTTTCTCTTCATTTCAAACACTTTTACACAAATATTGCGCCACTATATTACAGCTCCTCGTGTGAAATTAGATTTTTGTTACACATTTCGAAGCGGCTTTGCATCGCACAAAGCAGACAAGCATTTCCACCTTCTGCCATCTCTCACCGGCTTTTGCTGGAGGAATTGAAGCTTATTGTGTCCCATGTAGCAATCCAATTATGAAGCAGGGCTCTGTTACAAGGTTGCCATGACAGAATCAATGAAAACAATATAAAAGAGTCCCATTTTATACACATGTTACTGAGAAAGAACCAAAGACCTCACTTTGGAGGGGAGTATCAGCAGCGGTGCTGTGAGGGGGATTCAAAATGAAGCCCCAGCTAACAACTCAATGATTTATGGAGTTAAAAAAGTGAGAACGAAGTAAAGAAGTTCAGTCAGTGGGAACGCTCCTCACATTACAATCATTAACATCATAAATAAAAGAGACACTTGCAAAGATTTTGTACATGTTACAGCAAATATATACAACCGAGTAATTGGAGGTTACCACTGCAAAGTCAATGAATATTTCAGTTATATTGCCCACACATTGATCATAGCACTAGTTCTTGTTTTTACATAAATACATAAATCACATAATCAATTCCACTCATTTCACCGCCTTATTTTGCTGACTCCCAGAGAAGCCCACACTCCTGTTCCACGTCACAGAGCAGGAAGCAGCCTCTGAACTACTTGTAAGTGCTGCATGGGGTGGGTCGCGGCTGCCTCACTGAACTTGGCTGCATTTCAGACTAGTGTGGAGGAGGATGAAGGCTCGCATCCTTGCTTCTCTCTGTGAGAGAGCAAAGGCCTCGCAACACTCTCAACCCACATCTGTGCAAGAAGACGAGGGGAGATTGAAGCGAGGCTGAAGCGAGCCGCCCACACGGCGAACGGGGATGGCAGAGGGGGCACCAGACAGGCTACTCCAAAACATTTGTTGGAGGCATTTGTTTCCCTTGCCGGGTGCTATTTTCAGAGAGACAGAAAAACAAGAACGAGGTTTTGTTTTCCAGTGATAATTATACATGCAGAGTCTGATTTAAATCTTTTTGCATGAATAGGCCTTCAAGTCCTTTAAAACTTGAAAACCATCACCGTCTATTGCGGCAAACTCTTCCATAAATAAATCAATAGTTCCAATTTACACAAGGTCTGTGTTTAAAACCACACCTGAACCCCACGCAGAAAGACGTGCCCATTTAAACACTATATATTGACATTTGTGTCTACTGACTTGCAAAGTAAATATGTGATACTGTTGCTGCCAAGTAGTCTAATTCATTCACCGGGTAGTTAGATTCAAACTCTTTACCATCTGCCGCGGTGGCTTAATTGATTAAAGGGACAGACCTAAAAGTTGGAGATTTTGCTGGGTGTCTGCTCCCTAAAATATCAACCCTGTCACAGCCATTTGCATTGAATCAGCTGATTGTGGGCAGTACCACTGATCCCAGCTGATTTGGTTATTTGCTGATGCGACTGTACCCTGAAGAAAGCTAATGCTGAGGAAGCTGCTGAATCATTAGGATGCATCTGTGTGTGTGTGTGTGTGTGTGTGTGTGTGAAACAGCGGCGTGCGATACTGCAAAATTTGTTAATGGTCGGATGCCAAGTAAATACAGTATCACCGACACCAAGTACCGATACTTTTAAGTTATAAAGGCATCTAGAGTACGGGAGAGCAGCATGTCATGATTTATGAAGCGGGCGTCTCATCAACATGTTTAAGCTGAATACATTTTACTGACAACAAAATGACTCAATGTGCATTTTGCTTCGTTAACACAACGAAACACACCTTTCATGTGATTTGAAACACGGTTGAAATATGTTTGCCTGAAAAGCTTTTATGATCAACTTTTGTTGTTTTACATCCATCCATCCATTCGCTTCCGCTTCTCCTTTTCAGGGTCGTTTCCAGTACCATAATTTAATATTTATTTCACTTCAGTGGGCTGAATGTATTATCTCAATGTCTGAAAATTGTCTATAGGTAATAAAGTTGCCAGTGCAAGATCTACGATGACCAGTGTCACTTTGTGAATAAACATTAACTAATGCTGAAGCTTGACCCGAGTCACTTTCATCACTACATGAGCAACCTGGATATTCTTTGCCTCTCTGAGGAGGCTGCCTGTGGACTCTGTGGCCTTCCCACGTGTCCATAGAAAATACCTCCACACGAAGCTCCTCTTTCTCACTCACTGCAGCCTACGTGGGGTCTGCTCAGCCCAGCTGAGTCAAAGGACCACAGGACAACAAAACACAGCAGAGTCGGGGGAGGAGGGCTCGGAGCAAAGTGTGTTTCCATGAAAGGAGAGAAAGTGTTTGGACAGACATGTCTACTTTTTGATGAAATGGGAGCAATGTACTGAACATAGAGGGGAGAAAAAAAGGAAAGTGTTGCTACGGTCATGCTGAAGCAAAACCCAGTGCTTACTTTTTTCAAAAAATATCTTACAACCACCCATGCGCAGTGAATCATGGGATACGGTGGGCCACGAATGATCCACCTGATGCATCCAAGAGACTTCAAATCTGGATAACCTCTGTTGTCTCGCAGTGATGTAATCGCCCTTCAAAGGATGCTGCCCCTTTTTGGACACATCTGTGGTCCACCTCAGTGATTAGTAGACAGCTTGCAGCTACAGCCAGCTGTGTCGGCATTCTCCTGCCATTCACTTTTACTAAGTAGACTAATCTGAAAAAAAAAAAGATAAGCAAACACTTCCTGTAGAGGTGCTATGAAAGCTGTACACATGTTTATTTCTGCTGTGAAGTTGGACATTTTTAACATGGGACTGACTCACTTTTGGAGGCAGCCTCAAGTAGGTACTGGAGCTACTGCAGGCTTAGGCACACTGGCTTCAGTGGAGGGTGCTGCTTGGTGCAGCACTGCTTTCAGTGAAACGATGCCAGGTAAACAGAGGTTAAAAAAGCTGTCTAAGTTTGTTTGGTGTTCTTTAGGAACAAAAGAACAACTGTAATTGATTGACCACAAGCCAGCTTGATTCTACTGCCCAAACCTTCCTCCGCTTTCCTGCTTTTTTATCTCCTGGCGGTGTTTACTGGCAGTAATTAGGCCATTAATCAAGTTAATGGAACATCTGAGAATGGACTAACTGTACTCTTTCCCACAGAGCCACCACACATTGCCCTGGGACTCCCTCTGAGGGTGAGACTTCCCGGTTCATGACCGAGGACAGTTGAGCTGGCCTGCCCATCTGTCACACGCCACCTCCCGAGCCGCCAGCTCTGACATCCGCATATTTGTGCACTATGGGGAGGTTATGTATGTAACCGCGGTCAGCACCCTCTCCTGCGCGCCTACAGATCACCGAAGTGATACAAGCTTTGACGACAGAACGGCTCTGAAGGTTGTAGCCTTGGCAAAAAGCCATGCCATAAAGCTGAGCTAAGGAAAAACTGCACACAGGTTTGTTTTTTTTAATGGTTAGGAAAATTCATGGATGCAGGAATTTTTTTTCCCCTCATTACTGAACACCACTTGATGTGTCTAAATTAAACATGACCCAGACTTTGTAAGACAGCAGACATTTCTGCCAGCTGGCATATGCTAAAAATGTCAAGAAACCAGCAAAGCCATTGATTAATCATCACATCCCGTAAATTGACAATCCTGTCTAAAACTCCACAGAGCAGCAGTGTCAGTGCGAGCTGGTTTAAAGAACTTCACTGTAGATTTCTGTCACTGACTGACTTTCCTCGGTCAGCTGTTTGCTGTAAAGGATTATGGGCCGACAGGGAAAACACCATTTTTGAGAAAAGAATGGACCAGTTTATACAGACCGATTCTCATATAGCACTTTCTATTTAACATTCACACTCCGATGAACACACCGGGAGCAGCTCCAGGCTTCAGCATCTTGCCCAAGGATACTTCTGATTACAGTAGCACACATCCTGCTCTTTAAAGAGACAGTTCACCACAAAATTGAATGTATTCATGTTTGATCTAGCCAGTTTTGGAGGTAATGGTGAGATTCTTGTCTTTTGGAGCTCAAAGCAAAAGGCGAAAACATTTGAATAACTCAGCGGCGATTTCTTTTTCTAGAAATCATGACCCAGTAGTTTCATGGAGGAGCTATTTTCATTCTGCTGCCTACGTATGCCAACCGAACAGAGTTCGCAGCTCGACTTCTTGCCATGAGCAGAAGACTGTTTCCTTCTGCAGAGTGATATGATTGAAGGAGGTTTATTGCTACAGAAAAAAACTGTTCCTACAAAGAAATTGCTTTCAACAAGGATTGTGGATTTTTTGAGCAATTGTGATGATTTCTTAAAAGAAGAAGCATTACTTCTCAGTTTTGCAGTGCCATTATATTAAACGGTAACATCTAGATAGTTAAATGCCGTTACAGGCAAGAGTTTTATCTATTATTGGCATTTGTCACCAAATGAAGCCAAAATATTTGAGCTGTCTAAACAGAGATACTGGCGATAAGGAGGCCAAGAATTTGGTGTTAACAAGCTCATTGAACTGCTCATTACTTCATATCTAATCAGCCAATTTCTCCATGCATTTAGGCATGTAGACTGAGTCAAGACAACCTGCTGAAGTTCAAACTACAGTAGGCATCAGAGTGGAAACGATGATTTAAGTGACTTGTAAAAGTGAATGTGGCATGGTTGTTGGTGCCAGACAGGCTGCTCTGAGTGTTTCAGAAACCGCTGCGCTAGAAGGAACTAACTGGCCCCCACGCTCGCCTGACCTAAATCCAATAGAACACGTCTGGGACATTATGTATTGTCCAGCTGATGCCACCAGGTTACACCTCACACTATCCAGGAGCTCAGTGATGCCCTGGTCCAGATCTGGGAGGACATCCCCCAGGACACCATCCATCATCTCATAAGGAGCGTGCCCTGACATTGTAAGCATGCGTACAAGCACGTGGGGGCCACACAAACTTCTGAGCACTATTTTGAGTTGCTGCGATGAAATTATTGCAAAATGGACTAGCCTGCAGCATAATTTTTTCACTTTGATTTTCAGGGTGTCTTTGAATTCAGCCCTCTGTAGGTTGATAATTTTCATTTCCATCAAAAGCTGTGGCATCCTTTGCTTCCCAACACATTTCCCAGTCCATATGCAGTATTATCCTTGTCCCCCACTGAGATCTGATGTGTTTTCAAAGTATTCCTTTAAATTTTCCATTTATATATATATATATATATATATATATATATATATGTATAAAGAGAGAGAGAGAGAGAATGAAAGCAGGCACATGGACAGAAACAGGCTAAAATAGAAAAGAATGATTGCTCTTCAGATCACAGATGCTGATAAAACCTTTTAAAATATAATTTTACGTGATGCTTAGTCGAGCTACCAATTGAGGTGTCCTACTGAGAGCTTATTTGCTTGGCCTTTCCCAGATGATCTCCTCCCATAATTCCAGTTCTGTTCAATCAACAATGGGAATTAGAATAAAATAAAAGCCAGGACTCTACCTGTGGCTTTCTCCCCACTGTTCTCCCGATTGCCATTTTTTCCCCCTCTGGAGTATTGAATCTTCTGCCCTGCCAGCAGACCGGAGCTCATCCCAATCTGCCTCCCAAACAAGCTGTGGTATAATTGCTTGTCAGAGCTGTCTGCATGCCTGTTTTTCTTCTTGCCGCCACGCACCTGACAAGAAACACATATTTACACACAAAAATGAAATTACAGGCAATTTGAGAGCAGGAGCTTTGGAGGCGACGCCTGCTATCGAGCTGTCCAAGTCGATGAACTCCTCTCAGCCCTGGAGCTGCATCAAGTCGAAACAAAAGAAAGAGAAAACACAAGAGAAGGAAAACAAAGAGGAGAAACAGTCAGGGAATGCAGGCTTGGCCTTCTGACCACCTGCCATTCATGTCATTCTTTCAGTGCTAGACTTCCTCTTCTGCTCCAGTTTTTCTTGCTCCTTTGACAGTTACTTTGCTTCTCTTAAACAAGCTACTAGTTTTTATATCAGGGCGCGGAAATGGAGCCGCTCAGCATTAAGCCAGCAGGGCTGAATTATTAAAGCTCCACAGGCCCAACCGAGCCACCTGCATTAACGTAAAAAGGAATTAATACATTAGCGGTGTAAGATTTACAGTAATAATTAAGTAATTATAGCCACTCATTCAGATGACCCAGCTTTCTCTAGAACACTTATTATAAAAACTAATTACATCTAAATTGGTAGAAATCAAAGGATAACCATGTAAAAAGCTTTCTCATGAAAAGCCCTTAACTTTTACCACTGATTCTTATTATGTTTGTTTAATTGCTTCAGAAACCAATTAAAGTGATTATCCAAGGACTGAGACTCTTTTAATTCCTAAATGAGTATTTTCATTCAGATGGACGCAGGTGCGATTAAGCGGTGAAAGCCATTATTTGAATAAACACCAGGTATTTAATTTTTTTTCTGCACTAATTTAATTCACAAATCAGCTTCTTTGAAGCTCAGGTTTGCTTTCTGATACGCTGGCAAACAACATTAAGACAACACGTGAGACAAAAGCTGGAGAAATAGTTTCACTTCTCCCTGAAAGTTTGTTCAATACGTTTTCTTATATGGACCTCGAAACAACCCTCACTCGTCACTCATGCAGTCTCTGTATAGGCGACATGTTTTTGGGGCAACAGGAAGATGTTTCCTTCCATTCGGCGCTTAGACCAACTATTTGTTGTGCACAGTGTTCAGCTTGTTTTTGCTTTTTCTTTCTGACTTCTTGTTCAGCAAATCCCAGAGAAAGTAAAGCAAAGGTGTGGCTCAAAGCACACACACACACACACACACACACCTGAAAAACACCTGTAAGGCCTTCCAGACAGAAATGCTGAAATTCTTAGAGATGATTTCTCTACAGGTGTTTTTACTGTTGACAAATTGTAGCTTATCTCAGGTCTGCTGGGATTAATTGAACCTCCGGTCACACGAGCTTAGACACTGGTCAGGAAACATGGGCTGCTGGGAAAAAATGATAAGCGATAGATACAGTAAAGAAACTCAAACACAGTCAAAGATGGACACACACTGAATAAAGTGGTTCTCTCTTTAGTGAGAGCGGTCTGCTAAGCCCACCCATTCTGTAAATTTCCACTCCTTGCTCCACTCTGGCAGGTGCTCAGAAAATCTGGTGCTTTCCAGTGTGGGTCACTCCGACCTGCATGATTACTGTAACTCTCCACAGAGCCCAGCATCCATGAGCAGGGCTCAGAGGGTCTCTGTCTCCCACTATGCTCAAAGGCAAAAACACACACACAACATGGATGATAATTCCAGTGTTTGGTAATGTTATAAAATATTATAAAACTGCGATAACAGAGGTGCTAATTACCTTCCAGTGTTTGCTGTGGTATAACTGAGGTCTAAACGCAGACTAATAAACACAGTTTAATTAATAATTAATGAATAAGCAGTGATTATACTTTTTCCACACATGATGTTTGAACCTGAAGTGGCTCAAAGGTCAAAAATTATGATTAGCATGCTTTTAACAAATAATGCACCAAACTGAAATAGGCCAAAGTTCAAAGTGGATATACTCATGAAATACTCAAGAGCATCAAATGTTTTCGAGGTTATCAACTGATCAGCGAGTAGTCCGCTTGTGTTTGGAGATGGTGTCTTTCACGCAAACTACAGATAACCGAAGCAACTGCAAGGAGGTTTTGGGTGCAGCAGCATCAACCAGTTTGCAGCAAATTTCATGTGACAACAAGCAATCGCTGGCCAACCAGTTGGAGAGTGTTTGCAGACAAGTTGGTGTCTTCCATGCAATCTATTGGCAAGCGAGGCACTTTGTGAATCATCAGGAGGTTTTTGGTTCAGCACCCTCTCTGCACCCCAGGGAACATGCTTGACCCCCCCCCCCCCCCCCCCCCCCCCCCAACCACAAGT
>VUQK01021852.1:1739-12670 GCA_015106715.1 Bujurquina vittata | reverse complement strand
AGATGTCTCCCCCCCCCCCCCCCCCGACTCCAGCAACAGGGATTGTTGACCAGTCTTTAGGCCTTTTGTACCATTTAGGACCTGTTAAAGTGCTGAACAGGTTCAAAATTAAATCCAGTTAAATCATTTAAACATGACATTTTTTTTTAATAAAACCTTTTTTTAAAAAAAGAAAGGATATAATTGAATTGATTTAAATCAAACACAAATCAGATGTATTAAAATTCATTTAAAATAATTTTTAAAAATGAAATTAAGATAAAAAAACTTAAAGAAATAAGTCAAATTAAATTGTATTTTTGAATGAATTATGATTAAAACAAACAAAACAAAAAAAATATATAAATTACCATATCAATTCTTATCCCTCTCGTCCTGCATATTATCACTTGTGTAAATTCTGTTCTTCATGTTCTGCTTGACTCCGGTTCCTGTTTTGTTCTGTTTTTTCTTAAAGCCACTTCCGAAGCTTTTCCTTTGTCCACAAAAGCTCATCCCTCTATCACACTAACCATATTGTATCCATGTACAACAGCTGTTAAACATCTGTAAAACAACAGCACCACACACCTCTGCTTTGTAAAAGGAAGAACCGCACTCTGTATGTCAGCCATGTTTGTGGCTGTTTACTCCTGAGCCGAATTGTGTTTGACATTTGTTCCAGACAGATCTGTTTGGGCCTGGTGGTATTTCGGGATAAGAAGTCAACAGAGGCAAGATGCGAAGCAAAGATGTGAGAAGGGTCGTGATGGGGAAGCCTATGATTGATATTCCCATTAGCCACCTGACAAGGTGAGGACAAGGCTCTGATAATGAATTGTGACACATTAATGAGCTTGTCTAGCGCACACAATACCTGATCAGCCCTCTTACCATTTAACCTTTGATACCAGTGAGGGAAATTGCAGACATATAAGGGTTTTGAGTCACTCGCAAAGATGGAACATGACTTTAAAAATCGTGATTTAGATAGAAGTTTGTAGATGATATGCCTGAAAGTTTTCAGAAAACTGAAATGAATCCAGTTAAACTCTGATGGACCTTTGGACTTAAAAAAACTTTTTCCTTCTGTCTTTATTGATGGCATAATAAAAACTAGCTTTTCAAGTTTTTTAGTTCTAATTAAGCATGAACGCGCAGACTATCAAGTTTATCCTCTGGAGGAGAAATGTTTTAATGATAGTAACATGCTTCAGCGGTATAGGTAGTCCAGAGAGGACAATCTTGCATTGAGTTAACCAAACTTCTCTGATAATTATTCTGTGTCTCCTTGGTTGTCTAAAAGACTCCGAGAAGTGACTGAATGTCACAGGGTAAAGCCCTGCACTAGCAGTATTTTAGTCCTTAGCTAACAGACTAGTTAAGAAGCCACAGTAGGTATTATACTGCCATGGTGGCGCTATTTGGATTTTATTTATGTGAATAACTAAGTACACCCCGTAGTGCTTCCATAGGGATTAAGAGGGTAAAGAGCAGCCAGGTGCTGCTGATCAAATGCACTCCATTAACTTAACATCAGCAAATGTGAGAACCTCTATAGAACCAGATGTTTTGGTAGTTTGGAAGTGTGGAGCATTCAGATGTGTGTAAGCACCACAGTTTTTCCAGGAGTGGACGTCCCAGAAAATTCACCCCAAGGTCAGACTGCGCAAAGAAAATACAAAAAGCCGAGAGCTACTGTACAGTTCAGACTCTACAGGCCTCGGTAAGTTTTGTTTGGCAGCCCAGCTTAGGTTTGCAAAGCTTGCAAGATCTCTGGAACAATGTTCTTTGGGCAGACGAGACCAAAGTGGAGAGGTTCGTTCATAATGCAGAGGACCACAATTTGTAAAAACCAAACACATCACCTCATACTGTACCAAGCACAATGGTGAAGGGGTATTGATTTAAACTTGTTTTGCAGCCACAGGACCTGGGAGCTTGCAGTCATGAACTCCTCTGTATACCAAAGTATCTTAGAGCAAAGTGTGAGGCCATCTGTCTGACAGCTATGAGCTTGGTCCAAATTGGGTCATTTGACAGGAAAATGATTCCAAACACAGCAGCAAATCTGCAACAGCATGGCTGAAAAAGAAAAGAATGAAGGCGCTGCAATGACCCAGGATTTAACCTGATTGAGCTACTCTGACAGGACCTTAAGAAAGCTGTGCATCAACGAATGAAGCGGAGGAACATTGTAAAGCAGAGAGGCCCAAAATTCCTCCCCAATGATGTGAGAGACTGATACAGAAAATGATTTCATTTATTGCTGTCAAAGGTGGTTCTACAATCACGGGGTGGACTTAGTCGGGACGACATTCTTTCTCACACAACTGTATGTGATATTAATGGCAACGCCTTTCAGCATTGAAATAGACAAATCAACAGGAGTATTTACATTGATTTGAAACTCATTATTAAATTATTTGCTGGTTAAATCCAAAGAGAGCACTGATACAGTGTATGTGTGGGTGTCTGTGCAAAAAGTACCCGTGTACCTGCAGAGGACGTGCTAAAAATGGATTTTACGGTATGCAGCTGATACATGAAATCCCAACACTCCTCTGCTGAAACAAGTTTGTATTTTTGTGTCAAGGTGTGTTTACTGTTTTGTGTCGGCGTATTGATGTTGTCCCTCTGCAAACAACTCCCCACCACCCCCCTTGTGCCTCATTGGGACGCTGGCCGCCGAAGTCTAATCCCGGGGGAGCTCATTAGAATCAGCGGAGAGGAGAGGGCCCCAGACAGGGTCAGGACAAACTACACTGCTGAGCTGCATAGTGATGCCTTCCGCTCTGTCTTTATGTCGGTTCGGTTTGGCTGCATGTCAGTTCATCTGAGTGGATGGCAGATGAGAGATTGGCCCGCTCAAGCACTTGACAACTATGTTGAACACCCACACTCTTACACATCCACACATATGTACACACACGTGGAGCCAGCACAGATCCATGCCATCACTGTCGCTGCACATGTCTCCACATATCTTCCTCACACGCCCCAATTTTTTTTTTTCCTCACATGTGATCAGGCTCACACATAAAGAGCTGTCAGTCACCTCCATGCCACGCTCAAGTCCACAGGGTTCTGTGTGATGTATGACAATAAGAGAGGGGTATGGGCGAGGTCAGACACACTGCCACCCACTAGACACTCATTAAATGTTTATGAATCTCAAGTAGAGTCCTACAGGCATACATGATATGTGTGCGTGGGTGTAAAATGTTTCGGTGTGTTGCTTGTGTTTGAATGGGCAGGTGACGTGTGATCTGTGTGTCAGTGACACACACTGGACAGAAGTGAAAGGAGGTATTTACATTCTTAACTAAAATAAAAGTAGTAGTATGATGCTGTTAAAATATGGGTACAAGTGGAGACACTTTGGGGCTAAAAAAAATGAAGCCGCTGTAAAGGTGCTGAAAACTGCGGTTCTGCAAACGGCCACTTGGGGCTGCCTCCAAAAGTGAATCAAACCCCATGGACTCCAGGGTTAAAATGCCCAAATATACAGCACTATAAACCAAGTTGACAGCCCTGTATTCAAATTTATTTTGGACTAATTTTACCTTCAGGAGCCCCACCGAGAGATAATATTGTGATATAGAATTTGTATTAAGACATTAAGTCATGGGTTATAAGAGCCATAGCTGCTACAGTATGAATAAATGGCAGGGCTAAAAATGTCAGCTCTGTTTCCCGAATAAATTAATTTTATTGTTTTGGCTCCCTTTCAATATGACAGAGCATTATGGAAGCTATTTAAACTAATTATTAAGCTCTAGCTTTTGAGGTTGGATAGTCACATGACGGCTAACCATGTAACCTTAACTTGACAATCTAAGGTCAAGTTAATGAGGCCCCAATCACACAGGCTTAGAGACTGCAACCATCTGGCAACAACCAGTTGTGAGGGGAAAAAATGTGAATTCCCCAAATGGTTGGCAACCACCTTCTTGTGATCGCTTTGGCTTCTAGAGGATTGCCGTGGTTGCCCATAGTTTGCATGGAACATGCCGACTTGTCTGCAAACATTTGCTCTCTGAGCAACGCAAACTGGAAACAGAGAACGTTCACCTTGAGAGTAAAAAGTGCACCTCAGCATTGCATCCAACACATTTGAAAGGCACAACTTTGACACTGAAGTCAAATATTGTCTGGTTCTATTTTGTGTTGCACTTTTTCAAATTTTGCAACCACTTGCTGAGTCGTTGGCGAGTGTTTGCAGACAAGTCAGTGTCTTCCACACAAACTACAGGCAAGCTGGTAGCGACCAAAGTAATCACAAGGTTACATGTCTGGCGCTCTCTTTGCGGACAGTTTTATCTAGAGACAGTAGGCAACCTCCAGAAAACACTCACCAACTAGTCAGGGAGTACACATTTTTCCCTGGTAACTGGTGGTTGCATCACGTCCAATATGATGGCCAGTTCTTCAGCAATGTGCGCGTAAAAACCTCAATAACTAATAACTCCCTGGAGCAAGAGAGTCTACCCTCTTGTCCAGCGATGACATAGGCCAGGACATGTCCTTTATGTTACATCACCCTGTTAGGTCAGTGAAGTCCTACAAAGCCTGGGCTGAGCATTTTGGTTGTTGCCATCTTTTAAATCACAGAGTAAGCCCACTCTAATGCACACCTCACTTTATTCACCAGTTTGGCTCCATAAACTACATTAAAGTTAATCAGCATTAAATGTTTCTCCCCTCAGACCCAACTGGTCGCGACTGCCCCTCCCCGAGCCTGGTTCTGCCAGAGGTTTCTTCCTGTTAAAAGGGAGTTTTTCCTTCCCACTGTTGCCAAATGCTTGTTTGTAGGGCGTCGTTTTGACTGTTGGGGTTTCTCTGTAATTATTGTAGGGTCTTTACCCACAATGTAAAGTGCCTTGAGGTGACTGTTTGTTGTGATTTGGCGCTATATAAATAAAACTGAATTGAACTGAATGAAAGTAAAGGTCAATAATAGTCAAAAAGGATTGGAACTTGTGATTGAGACCATAATCTCATCAGGGAAGTGTTTACTAAGATCACAGAAGAAGGGGGCTGTTTTTCCATAGACTTGTACAGTATACAAGCTTGCTTCGTCTTCTTGACTCGGACCCTGCTGGCCATTAGAAAGAAGAAAATGCCACACTGGCTTTTCAGACCTTGTAGAGCATTGTTTCAATATATTCTATTATAGTAGACTGATTCTATTTAAAATGTTACATTAGTAAAAGCCCACAAACATTGGAGTGAAATGTCCTCAAAGCATCAAACATGTAAAATGTTGCTGTCTTGGTTGGTCACAGCGTAGCTATGGTCTTGGGTGGTCAGTAAATCTACAGTCATGTCTTTTAAGAGTACTGTAAACGTTAACTCTTTACTTTTTAATAACTACATCTTTTTTTTCTTTTTAAACTGTACTTTATTCTAATTGCAATGAAGTAGAATTACAGTGTACCTCAGCACAGTGACTGAATTGTATTGAATCATACAGGGTTTAATCTTTTTACTGCCACTGCTTGAAAAAAAAAAGCCACAACAAAGCGTCTACTTGCAGTGCCTATTGCTCACCCTGATCATGGCTTAAAGATTTTAAACATTCACGAGCGAGTCCTGTGTACCCACAGAGATTACTGTAGAATGGCACTACAGCTTAGGTGGCGTCTCGAAATGAAAACACTGCAGTGAGTGGCATACCAGCCCTGAAAACCCCCTTATAGTATTGAAGTGTACTGAAAACACCTTTCTTTGCTTTGCAATTGCCTTTGTCGCGCATTTGTTTGACGGTTAGAATATGCTTTCATACAGAGACTCTTGTATTATACGCATAACTCAAATGTTTTTTTGGACTCTGGATAGGCTATGTTGACAGTGTGCAGGACGTGGTTGTGAAGGCTGTCAGTGGTTCTGAGTGCATAGCAGTATTGTAACTGACAGCAGACTGCATACGCTCACCGGCTACTTCATTGGTTAGGCCTTGCTAGTATTGGGTTGGACCCCAGTTTACCTTCAGAGCTGCTTTAATTCAGCATAGATTCAACAGGGTGCTGGAAACATTCCTCACAGATTTTGCTCCATATTGATAAGATAGCCTATCACCTTTTTCTCTTTTTCAGACCGTTCTCTGTAAACCCTAGAGACGGTTGTAAGGGAAAGCTAGATCGGCTCTAAGTTAGATCAGCAGTTTCTAAAACACTCTCACCAACCTGTCTGTCACCAAGAACCATGTTCAAAGCCACTTAAATCCTCCTTTTACTTAATTTGATGCTCACTTTGAACTTCAGCAGGTTACCGTGACCATGTCTGCACGCCTAAACGCACACAGGGCTGCATCCATATGCTGAACTGGATTGTGAAGAGGGAGGAAGGCCGGAGATGTTGTTATTACTCCAAAAGCCTGTGGACACATAAAGAGTTTATCATGTGGGTGAGCAGAGAGCAGCCTTGTTGATATCCGCAGGCTATCACAACACTGTCCAATGAAGTCTGATTGACTCCATACATCAAAGGGATTGTGTGCATGTCAGTATGTTTCTTCACGTGTATGTGTGTGTGTGTTCCAGAGAAAGAGAGAGGGATGCACACACACAGGAGGATGCTCAACGCTTTTTGGCGACAATGAAATCACACACAGAAGCTCACGACTTTGGTATAATTGGGAAAGTGCTGTGAAAGATGCCAGCTTGAGAGAGTCGGAGGGAAGCAGTGTGGTCACAGAGAGCAGGAAGACAGTGGGGTGTTGGCTGCTTCTCTACCCACCGGTGGGGGGGCAGCCATTATGAATGGACGAAACAGCAGGACGGGAGGCTTGATTGGAAGCAACCGGAACCTGTTTGTTGTTTAAAAACCCCCTCTCTCTTTCTCTTTCTCTCTGCGCCTCCTGCCTTCGCTTGCTCCGTCTCTCTGTAATTACGGTGCTGGCTGGAAGAATGATCAGCTGTCATCCCCAATGGTGGCCTTCCACTGCCTGAATGTCAACACTGTCTGAGACCTCCTGTCTGAGTGAGCTGCACACTCAATTAGAGCCACTCAGTCACCGCAGGAGCCGATAGGACAAACACACCGACACGTTTACAAAGAAACAAATGCGCACACATACATATGAGACAACTTTTGTGCTCCAAGCGGTACTATATAACCAAGAACGATCATAAAGACACGCACACGCTCATTTTGATTCATCACAGTGGCGGCCCCGCCGTGGCCTTCGGTGGCTACATTAATTAAATCACAGCTCTTCAGGATATAAAAGTAAGTAATGCTTACTGTGACTTTCTTGCATTTGTGGGAATCCCTCTGCAGGCTATTAGGCTTACTCCTGGATGAAAGCAGAGGCAGGTAGGTGGCAGTTGGATGCCCCCTTTGCTCCGTTTGGCCACATCAAAGTGTTCAGCGTTGAGGGGAGAAACAGCAGAGAGGCCTTTGTAATGTGTCTGTGTGTCAGGAATATTCGGGGTGTTTTCTACACTTCTTAATAAATGATTCATCAGCATGATGTCATTCAAAATGCATGTCCAGCCTTCAACTAGCCAAAGAGCAATAAAAGTACTAAAGACGGCAAAAATATGCTTTCTCTTTGGACTCGTAAAAGGTTGTAAGCCACTAGTTTTCCTATTATAGGCTGTACACACACTTGTTATGAAGATAAATTAACTGTTGCCTCTATATTTCATGGGACTGCGCATAGAAACAAAAACACCAAACCATGCCGGCCTCATCTTTAAACAGCATTTGCAATCAACTAAAGAGGAGGAACAGTTTGTGCATCTATTTGCAAAATTTCTTATATTGTTCAGCATCATTTTCTTTGACGAATTGCAGAGCAGCCACAGACCATCTGGACGTCTCCGGGCCTCTTTACATTCTAGGGATTTAGCTGATTTTCTCATCCACAGTGACATACTGTATCATTGAGTCACAGGTGTGTAGATAGATAGATAGATAGATAGATAGATAGATAGATAGATAGATAGATAGATAGATAGATAAAAAAAATAAAGCTGACTTGGATAGGATTTGAAGGATAATAATGTCTATTTTGTTTTATAAACTATTTTACAAGCTGCTCAGTAAAGATAATGTATTGTTGTGTTGAGAAAAGTAAAGAGATATTTTTCACTGGCATACATGGCCAGACTACACACATTTGGTGTGTGTGTGTGTGTGTGTGATAATTTTGCCAGTGTGCAGAGTGTTGTGAGAGAGAGAGAGAGAGCGTGTGTGCGTGTGTTGAGACACCTGGGTCTCTAACTGCAGGAGATGAAGAACAGAGGGGAGGAGGAGAAGAGAGAGAAGCAGATGCAAGCAAAATAATCTACCCCGAGAATGAAGCAGGGAGCAGAGGCAGGTGGGACAAAATAAATGTTTCTGAAAGATAAGGGATGAGAAGATGGAGGATACGGGTGAGGAAAAACAGAGAGAGCGAATAGAAGGGAGGCAGATGGGAAGAAAAAAATGAGGAAGGAGGGAGGTGAGGGAGGAAGACATATGTCGGAATAAGCAGATGGGAGAATGAATAAAAAAAGAGGGAGCAGGTTAGGAGAGGAGGAGAAGGAGGAGGAGGAAGAGCGGTGACTTGCCTTTTGAACAATTTCCCCTCCTCTCGTGTGCTCCTCTCTCTGTAGCCCTGTCAAAATGCATCTTAAGAAGTAATCTGTATGCTTCATATACCACTGCATTCACACACCCTTATCAGTGTGTGTGTGTGTGTGTGTGTGTGCGTGTGTGTGTGTGTGTGTGTGTGTGTGTGTGTGTGTGTGTGTGTGTGTGTGTATATTGTCTCCTGTGCTGCAAATATTTGTGTGCATCTGGTCGTGCGCGCCTCAAACTTCCTCAATATAATGTGCAAGTGATATTTCCTTACAGTATGCATGTGTGTGACTGTGCACATTTGTGCATGCACCAGTGCGAATGCTGCTAACACACTGGACGTAATTAGACCTAATAATGTAATCTAATTTGGTTGAAACTTGAGACTGCCTTGAGTGGCAGTATAATGTGTTGAACAAAGCTCTCCTCCTTTCTTTCATTTGGAGCTTCGAGTGCTTTCATGTTCTGTACTCTTAGTGATAAGGCTGTCTGTCTGAATGACTAACTGACTGCTGCTGTAACAGGTTGACTCACCCCCCCTCCCTTCAAACATTCACTCACCACCTCTGTAAAATGTAAAGCTTTTCTTTTTTCTTTTCTGTTCTTTTTTTTTTGTAAAGCTTTCAAATCACTGTTTTGCTCTCATGTTGCTACCGCTTGTTTCATGCTCAGTTGATTTTGGAAGTCTAACTGACAAAATATACAGTTAATTAATATACAGGTAATTAATTTTTTTTTTTTTTGCACTGTTGGGAAAAGTCTTAATAAAGTATTTTGTACTTGTAAAATAATGTCTATTTCCTGAAATGAGCGGGCAAATCACGTGTTTGTGGTTAGCAGATATTACCCACTTTGCATGATAGTGGTACATGCAGCTGCTAGCTGTCATAGTCGTTGACTCTGCAAAGCCTGGCACATTACATAATAGGTGTTTTAAAAATATATTTTCAAAAAGTGGAATCATTGATCATTTTTTGTTCTATTATATTTGATGCATAAAGGTATTCATAGTGTATTATTGTTCACAGCGGTTTATATTTCTAAAGATCAAGAACAAATGTTTTTGCACATTTACTGCACAAAAAAAATGTTGCACGTATCTCACTTAATATAAATTTTAATAATTTACTCAGTGACGGAGACATTTTAGTTGTTCTTTTAACAGTTACTTTATCCAGATTATACAACTTTATGCAACATTTTTTTTTATCACAACAAGAAAAACTGCATTTATTTGGACAAATTTTGCTTTGTATTTTGTTTGCATGATTTGTCACTGTGGACAGTCTTATCATCTTATATCAAGGATCTTTTGCTTCTTAACTAGAAAAGCAAAACAAAATATTACTTTTTCTATATTCATTTTATTTTATTTTATTTATTTAATGTTTTTTTTTAATCTTTTTTGTTTATTTGTTTGCAATATACAACACATTGTTTTCATTTACTGTCTGCAGTTCCTATATGATCCATCAGTGGGCAGTAGACATTTATCAGATTGTATATGACAGGGTATGACCTTTGACCTTTTATAAATTCTAAACTGTATTTCAAATATGTTACCAACTGTTACAGGATTAATCAATCCGATTTTAAATCCAGCCAAGTTGGGCATTCACAAACGGAGGACTGGAAGTTTCTGGGCTGCGCGCTAGCACTTCTCTTTTGCGATAGAACGAAAAGGGAAGGTTTGAACTAGGGACACTTGCAGAAAAAGGTTATATTAAAAAATTGACACGTTGGGTCTAACAAGGGAATTTGGAAGTTAAAGGAACTGCTGAGAGATGCTTGGCTATGGAGAGACGGCGCAAAGGTAAACTACACATTCAGAAAAAAAGGACGAATACTTATGTTTCCAGACAAATAAGGAGCTCAAATTTAGCGGACACTGTAAAAGTTAAGAGCCCCAAAACTTGTGTAAGCTCATTATGTCTCCATTTAGGCCTAGTATACATAGCTTCTTCAACTCCACTGGCAGATGACAAACGATATCTGACGGCTGTCTTCATGGCTTGCACAAAAACAAATCATTATATAATTGCTGTGGGTGAGGTTTTTTCCGCTTTTCGTGTGCGTTTTGGAACACTACAGAGCAAAGATATACAGTTTTGTCTACTGTAAAACAACCACTTATCCAACACACACAATGAGTCTCAGCCTACCTCAGAGAATATGAATCCGAAAATTCAGAAAAGTAAGATCCTCCAAATAATCTCAGAAACCTTAGATTGTGTTTTTTTTGGGGGGGGGTTTGTATTTGTTTTTGCTAATTTTTTTTTTTTGGGGGGGGGTGCATTTAGTTGTATTCTTCGTTTACTGCATTTTAGCTTTATGTATCTGTAGGAAAAAATATTTAGGCGGGGTGTGGTTAAATGTCCACG
>VUQK01021848.1:16203-28515 GCA_015106715.1 Bujurquina vittata | reverse complement strand
CATTTTGTAATATATTGAATAGGGCTGCAACGATTCATCGATTAACTCAAATAATTCAATTATAAAAAATTACCAATGCAAATTTTTTTGTGTCGATGCTTCATTTAAATTCTGCAGCGTGTCTCGTTTCACCCGGATTGCCAGCATTAAAGTTCTCCGTTGTTCTTGTGTGTTTAATGGCGGTGGGCAAACCAGCTTAGAGCTGCAGCGCCACCTACTGGACTGGAGTGTGGATCAGGCGTTAGGGGAAAAAAAGTCTAAAAAGCTCTCAGTCGCGACCAATTTCCTTTAGCGCTGAGTGAATCATCGCTAACATGTTTTCCACGCCTCCACTGCAATCTACCGTGTTTGTGTGTTGTGCTCGCTGTCCTGGCAATTTGTTATTTGCTGTTATTTGTTTCTCTACTTCAGCTTCCAGAGCTATCACCATAGACACATTGCTAGCAAGAGCTGCTATTTGCGCTAGCGATCGTCCGGTACTGGAAGGACTCCTCCCCTGTCAAAATATTTTCATACTTTAATCCTTGGTTAGTGACTAAATATAGACCTGCAGTAGAAACGTATTTAGGAGAAGGCTTGTGAATACAAAGCATTTCAACATTACGGTCACGCAGCCCCCAGTTATCAACATAAGCACTGATGACGCAACAGCAGCAGTCAGCTGTTTTACGTGCAGTCTGCCTGCGCAAGCACAAAGAGGCGGAGCCGGTGATGGTGTGCTCGTGGAGTGAAAGTAAATGTTTTCTAGCAACCAAAATAAGCTTTCCCCCCTAACCACCATTAAACCTTTACTGGGAAACAGCTGGAGGTCCTTCAGTAAGTGAAGAAAAAAGAACTGTGTAGCTGCTCCATCCACCCTGTTTGTGTCACATAGCAAAAAACTGCAGTACAGAAGTTAAAATATGCAGATGAACTGTTAATACGAAAAAGTATTTCTTATCCGATTACTTGATTAATCGTCAGAATAATCGATAGAATACTCAATTCCTAAAATAATCACTAGCTGCAGCCCTAATATTGAAGAGACTGAGACCATAACCCCATTATGAGACTGTTTCTTCATTAAGTAGTACGTAGTAAGAGAATTTTCTTTTTTTACTGATATTAATACAGTCCAAAATCTAGTCACCCCTTCCTGGCCAGTACAAAGAAAATAATAATAAAGATTTAAGGCACCACTGGATTGGCTTCACTTTTTCGACCTGGAAGCCACTTGCATCTTTTATATACAGCCTATTGATAATGTGTTCGCATGTTTTGTCTTTTGAGTTTATCTGAAACACCTTTGATTTAGCACTTATAGAGGTTTAGTAGGACACAGGGTCTTTCCTCTTTAAGATCTTGAGCCAAATTAACACAAACTTTGGGCATTTTATAATTAAATTGATAATTTGGCTGTTTAACATCAGCCTTCCAAATATCTTATAATTTATATCAGTTCAGTTGTAAAACAATTTGAAAACCTTTTATCAGTTACATGTCAAAGGCATAAAGTTATGCTACAAGATGATTGCATCAGCGCTCTGTAATGTGCTATATCCATCGCCACAACTGCTAACAAGCCAAAATAAGTGCGGTAACTCTGTTTTAAGTAAAACGCTGAACAACTCTCACCATCTTTGACCACCCCAGGACCACAGAGGACATCCCCAACAGTTCCCAAAAACATGCCAACACCACAGCGGGTCCAGCATAACACTCCAGCCCTGAGGAAGAATCCGACTTTGTCAAGAAATGGGGGCAGTGATGCTGAAATCATGGAGCTAAATCAACAGGTAGAGTTGATTGGCAAGGGCAGAAGGCTGTGCTATTAAACTGCTATTACACTGTTCTCCGTTGATTAACTTTGACTGAGACCATATAATGCTTTGCATTAATAGATTTGTTTCCTCATAACAGACATTTTGACCTATCATAATGGATAAAGCATAGGTGTGGAAAACTAAAATAGTGGTATTGTGCATGCTGGCTAACTGTCACATTGTTAGGGCTTGGATCCAGGGAGGACGTATTCATATTGTCTCTGGAGCTTCATGTTATTAGTATCACCTGTCCTCTTCCTACTGTGAGCATACCTTTTTCTTTCTTTCTTTCTAAGTTGATGGAGTTGAAGTTGACTGTAGATGGCTTAGAGAAGGAAAGAGACTTCTACTTCAGCAAACTACGGGATATTGAGCTGATCTGCCAGGAGCACGAGAGTGAAAACAACCCCATCCTCAGCAGGATAATTGACATTCTCTACGCAACAGAGGTATCTACCCATTATGACTGATAGTTGAATGTATGAAAAAACTAACAATCCAGATGAAAAGATCGGTCGTTTGTTATAAAATGACCCAAATGAACACTCCTACATGTGGCTTCACGTGTCACGTCAGCATGTAATGTGGCTGTAGCTCAGGAGGTAGAGCAGGTCACCTTCTAATTGGAAGGTTTGTGATTCAGTCTAAGGTTGCTCCAGTCTGCATTCCAAAGTATCTTTGGGCAAAGTACTCAAGTATTTTGGCATGTTTTATAAAGTGTTTTGAGTGCTCAAGTACAACAGAAAAGTGCTATATAAGAACTTGTATATTTATTTAATGTCTGAACATTTCTTGTGGCATTTAATCCCAGTTAGTCTAATCTGAGAAAATACATATTTATGCATTTCTAAAGTGCTTGCATTGGTGTTGTCACAATCTCTCTCCACTGTTAATGGTTAAAGCAGAAAACCTGATCTTTTTTTTTTTTTTTTGTATCTCAGGAAGGCTTTGCACCTCCAGATGATGATGATCTTGATGAGCAAGCTCACCTGGACCAGGATGAATACTGAAAACCATCATGTCCCCTCCCCTCAAACATCTCCATCTTTCCTTCCCTCTTCTTTTTGCCCTCATTTATGTTCTCCTCTTTGCACGCTTTCTATAAATACTCACCATTATTCCAGCTCTCGGTCTGTGTTTTCCTTTCTTTCTCATGTGTATATCCCCTTCCACCCTCTGGTCATCATCACACTCTTCACAACTTCTATGTATCATCATTTGCTGCTCCTCCCTGCCTCCATTTACACAGTAACAATAATAGTAATGTATGACATATCCCAGTTATTTCAGCATGAGTAATGCAGAAAATAGAGCTGAGAGCTGGCTGGCATGGAGGTTGTTATGGTGAGCAGTTGAGTTTAAGTCTGTAAATATTACCAACATTTTGATTACTGAAGGAACAACGTCTTTGCTCACTATGGAGTAACTTTTTTGCCTTTGGTGCGCTGTTAATACTACTGTTCGAGCACAGAACAACACTGCTCCAATGTGCCATCAGGACACTCCCTGAGCTACTAAAACTGTAACAAAAGTGACTTTTTATTAACAGTTTATTATTTATTATTTATAGTTCATTTAACTTTCTGTAGCAAAATTGGTGCAGACCTACTGTACGTGAACGGAGAGCTGAGGCCATGTGGGTTACTCATATTGTTTGTGCTTGAGTCAAGCTTTTTGGTTTCTGTGATGGTGGGGTCCATGGCATGTAGAAATGCTGAAGGAAATTCTTTGGTGTACTGACTCAAGTCTTAGGATAAGTGCTCTGCAGTTATTCATTATTGATCAGCAACATATCTGAGCATGAGAATGTTACACATTGACTGTGAATGAGTGATATTTTGTTTGTGTATTTTGTGTGCAGATTTTGTTGGATGTCGCACGATCCTGGTTGATTGCCATTGTATCTTTTGGGCTATCTTTTAGTCTGTTTAGGTGTAAAATTTAAAGGCGGAAAGGCAACCTGGAGACCGGCAACTTGCTTATTGAGTGTAGCAGATCTAAAGGTTTAACTCTACAATATGACACTGAATTAATACAGATACATTTTCACATGTTTTACTGGTAATCATACTGTGTTTATACTTTAAATTTGCTGTAAAAGGGTTGCCCAGGGTTTATGAGTTGTTGTCTGAAAGAAAGTAATTATTTAGAGATCTATGACCAGTTGACTGGTCATCAAACAAGGAAATATCCTTGTCCTTCCCTTGCTATTTTTACTTTGCAAACTGGCTGTTATCTATTCTGGAACTTGCATCCATCGACCATAATAGCATCTACAGAACACTCATATTTTGAGTTTTGAATAAATAAACAGTTGTGAAACCAATGGCTGTGGTGTATTAGGGATGACAGTTTGTGATGAAAGAATGAGATTGTATTAGGAAAGTTCAAATGTGTTAACTTGTCTCTAAATTAAACCGTGCAAGCTAAACGTCCTATTTTGTGAATAAACACGAGCCGAAGAATGTAGGTCTCCCCGTTAGAGGGACTCTGTGTTCTTTAATGAGTTTTCTAAATAGGTCCTCAGCTTCGTGTTTCAGCTTTGTTTCTTTACGTAAAAAGTATTTGAACATTACACATCAGCTGGCTGCAGACGGGGGATTAGCTCAAATGGTAGAGCGCTCGCTTAGCATGCGAGAGGTAGCGGGATCGATGCCCGCATCCTCCAACTATTTTTTCGTTTATTTATTTTTTGTTTGCTTTCATGAAAAGTTGTTTTTTCATAGACTTTTGAATTATATATAAGTCCTTATCAAGATCTATGTCAAATATTCGGCGCAGCTGCTTGAGAATCACACACGCATGCTACTGTTCATGTTAATTCTACGGAGAACCAGCAGATGGCAGCACAGCACCATAAATCTGTTAGGACTAATTCAAGGAATTAATTTTCATGACCGCACTCGTTTCATGACTCGCATTCACAAGAATGCTGATTATCCCACCAGAAGCTCTCACCGCAAAACCAAAACTGGCTTGAGTATCAGAAATTAATTAGTTTAATTAATTAGTATCTATATACAAAGAAATATAGAAATGAAGATTTAAACTGACATAAAAAACAACTAAATACTGTAAGGAAAGATAAAGAATTTAAGTTATTAATAAATACGGGTATTTTACACACTTCATAGGATATTTTCAAACAGAGCAGAAGCTTTTTATATAGAACTCTGAGATTGCTTTCACTTTGGTACATTTTAAATAATATTTTTAGAGGTCACTGGACAAGCATTGCCTGCCTTGTTGTAACACTGTTGGGAGGTTCAAAACTGTTTTGAAGCACAGAAATTTACAATAATTACCATTAGAGGAATATGTAGACCAGAAGAGCTCATAAACATTGTAAAAATGCTGAAACGTCAAGAGTCTTCTAGAAAGACTCTCAAGTAGGAAAAGAAATACCTTTTATCTTGAAATAATGTTTGCAGACGGGTGAGGATGGAAGCATTTATTGTTGTCTCTTAATTCACAAACTACCGCACACTTTAAGAAACTGTTCAGCTTACAATAAATCAGAACAAATGTGAGAGTCTTACCTTGCGGCAGCAACAATCACAATAATCAAAATAATTTCAGCAAAATGAACCCTGCCATCGCTGTGAAACAGTAACTTTTTGCACCACCACATTGCAGTAACAGATTATATGATATGAGAATGATCTTTTGCAAACTGGAGTCATATATAATGCTTGTAATCTGCTTGTAATTTTATATTGTGTTTTGTCAAATGGCAAAAAAAAACCTCTTTCAAAAACACAAGTGAAATTATTTCTTTACAGTTTAAAAACAGTTAAGCTTCAGCTATTTCTTTTAAACTCCCAGCATTTTCTTCACCATGTATCCTGGCATGTTGTACAGGAAAAGTGCCAAGATGGCGAGCAGCAGGAGTGCAGTGACAATCTTGATGGTCAGCCACCTGTACTGGTCACAAGCCAGGTGTTTCACAGCTTTCAGAGGGATGAGGAACCAGAGGAGGGCAACATCTGGACGGCTGGTGGAGTACAGAGTTATAAACACTGTTTTAGACAAATGACACAAAATAATAACAGACAAACCAATTTTCTCTCTGAGCCTTTACAGGTTGTCACCACTTTGAAGGAAAAGAGAAATGAGCGCTTACTTGTATAAGATTTTATAAGATGAAACACAGATTACGAAAAAAAAAAAGTATTTGAGCCCCATAATCATATATGACAAAACAATACGGCAACAAAACAATACGGCACACGGTCTCTTTACAGTTTTCTAATAAGTAAGCAAAGTCATTAATACAACACAAAGAAAGACATTTATACAGAGACACAGCCACCTGACAAATAGATTGTCCAGAGCTCCATTTATTCACAAATTTAAAATATCATACACAGACACCAAAGCAAAAAACAAACAAACCACTGAATTCAAACCCAACATACTCACTTTTAAACCAGTACAACTTACAGTATGAGCGTGCGTGACTAAAAACAAGCACGGGAGAACACAGGAAATACAGAAAACACTATTTCAAGAAACAAGAAAAAACTGCAAATTTGCAACAGCAAAAAAAACAACAAGACAACCCAACACTGTGATTTGTACACTTTAATAAACAATAGCAAACACACTCAATAAGACTTATTATTATTAGTGCTGTTGTGATAAAGCTCTTTTAACAATGCAGCGCTTAATTTATGATATTGTAAACTTGAAAAACATTCACAAGAAAACAAATCATCACTGAACACGCAGTCTTTGACAAGCTTCAAAACGTCAGCTGTTCCTTTTAAGCTCCCAGCATCTTCTTAACCATGTATCCAGGCATGTTGTAGATGAAAAGAGCAAAGATGGCCAGCAGGAGAAGAGCAGTGACAATCTTGATGGTCAGCCACCTGTACTGGTCACAGATCAGGTGTTTCGCAGCTTTGAAGGGGATCAGGAACCAGAGGAGGGCAACATCTGGACGGCTGGTGGAGTACAGAGATGCAAAAAGATGTTAAAGAAGCCAAAGCCATTTTGGTCCACAGATGGGTCAATTAAAATGTTGTACACAGCACCTTCAGATTAAAAAGAAGCACAAATAGCTGACTTCTGATAGCCGTAAAATCTGTACACATCTGATTTGCTGTCTAACTTTCATATAGTTAACTTTAACATTATTACACACTGCCGGCAGGTTAAACTTTTTTAACTTCACAAATTCTAAATTGCACTGTGTGCTCTACTGGCCACACACGCAATAATACAACTAACAAACAGACAAATAAAAACAAGTGTTGAATACAGCAAAAAAGCATGAACCCAAGGGCAAATTTGTATTTATTTTATGTACAGCCAACATGCGTACAGTCCTATGAAAAACTAAGGACACCACAACTGCTTCCATAGGAATTAAGTAGCAGTCGGGTGCTGCCAAACAAGTGCACCGATTGATTATCAGCAAGTGTGAGCGCCTCTGTCAAAGCATCCTTCTGGCAGTATTCTGGTCTGGTGCATTTAGTTGCTTGTAACATAATGCCACAAGTGCCTAGAGAAATTGCAAAAAAATCCAAGAGCTACATATCAGATGCTACAAGCCTCATTTAGCATGTAAATTAGCAGTAAATCCTAAATCTTATGACAGTAAAATTAGAAAGATACTTCTTTGGGACAGTTTCCAGGAGAAAGTGTCTTTTCTATTAAAAAAAGACAAAAAAAAACATGGCCGCACAGCTTAGGTCTGCAAAGTTACATCTGAGCAAACCACAAGACTTCTGGGACAACGTCCTTCAGACAGACAGAACCATGGCGGAGATGTTTGGCCATAATGCACAGCGCCACATGTGGTAAACACAGCATATCAGCACAAACGCCTCATGTCAACTGTCAAGCACAGTGTGAACATGAGGGCTCATCTAATCCACCAACATGCTGAGATAATATTAGCCAGGGATAGCAAAGCTCATGTTAAACTGGCTCAACCAAAAAAGCCAACCAACCAACTCTGGATGCTCTCAGCTTGAGAAAGCTACCTCTCAATTTAGAGCAAGCTAACAAAATAACACAGTGTATCTCCTTTTTGTACAAAGACCTGTGAACGCACAATGTTGTGGGAAATTAAGAGATTTGTTGCATGATCGGCGTGCAACAAAAGGTACGTGACATGTAATGATACTCGGAACCCAGATAAGTGACATTGCCTGTTCTTTTTTATCACGGGCACAGCTGTACCCAATATCTACACAGAAGGGAAGAGTACATTTGAGAAAAGTTTTAATACAGCAGAAAGGACTGCATTAACTTGCGTTGTGTTGAAAAAAGGTGTTAAATCAAAACTGCAATATACAACATACCTTAAAACGTCCCAATAATATTGTATTGTATTGTAACTTAAGTATTGTGATATCATAAGATAAGATAAAAATTATATAAATACAGGATTGCAGTTGTTGTTTGAGGTTTTCTTTTCTCTTATTTCCACCTGAATGATAGAAACACCGTGTTAACTGATGAGTGGGACATCCACCTGCTCCTCTGGCACTATATTTCTCCCATTTTCAATTCATACTTTTAGTTTCACGATTTTTGGGACATTTCCTTTTTAAAGTCCTGAACCTGCAACCTTTTTCTTTGCACTTTCCTCAGGGTAAAATGTGCTTCAGCAATTTTGACCAATGACCAATTTTAATCATATAAACAACATCTACCACCCCTATGCTTTTTCCTGGCTTTTCGGAATGCGGTTAAGTACATCAGTTTATCAACAGTATGAACCAGTCAAAAAATACTGTAGCATGGGCATGCAACAGTTAGTTTAATAAAAAAAAATTATGAGAAAATGCTTTTCTGAATCCATTCTTAGTACATGTTGTTTTCTTGTTATATTTAAGTTTATTGCTTCGCTGCTTTTATTTAGTTTTAGTTTTAGAGTGCACAGAAAGTCAGTTATGTGATTAGTCTGCTGGAACCATGTGCAGAACAGCGTCTTATTGACTATGTAATCAGGCATGCTGTGGAGGAAAAGAGCCAGTATAGCTAGCAGCAGAAGAACAGTGACAATCCTGATGGCCAGCCACTTCTACTGGGTGCAGACCAAGTGTTTTATGGCCTCATAGGGAGTGAGGAACCACCGAAGGCTGGTGTGGGGATGGCTGGAAGGAGAGAAATGTGCATGTTCAGAATAACAAATTTGAATGAATGCTGTGAAAGTAAACGGAATCACAGAAAAAAAAACATAAAGCAGGAAGAAGGATGTGAAAAAAAGTAATACGAGTTAGAAATCGACATAAGAAACAGCAACTTACCATGTAAAGAAAGAAGATCCTAGGTTTAAGTCCAGAGCTGAAGCAGAACTGAAGCAAATTCCTTCAAACGTCTCTCCTCAGTTCATGAAATTGCTTTTTATGCAAATTTAGCATTGCTTTTTGCATTTTTTATGATTGTTTAAGAGGTGTCATTTTATAATCCATTTAACAATTCACTCAGTAACTTGCCCTTACATCTATGACATTATCTTTAAACTTATTTATTTATTTTATTCATTTTTAATTCTGTTGTATGATGTTTGTTTGGACTGTCAACTTTTAAACCTAAATGGGTCTGTGCAGGTACAGTATGTGTACATGGACACAACATTTAGCATGTGACCTTTTCTGCTTATAGAAGGGGTTTATGTAGAAGCTAAAGAATATATTGGTTTATGTGGCTGAAACCACGAGATCAAAAGAAAAGCATGGAGGGTGACAGGAAATCATACTTGGGTTTCTCCAGCGGCTCGGGCTCATTTCGTCCTTCACCAACTGGGCTTTTCTCCGCTTCCTCTCCTGTCAGAAGGTGCAGCTCTGCTTCCACTTTTCCCTGCAAAAGACAAAACAGTCTCAGTCATGCGCATTCACGTTAAAGATTATAACTTAAGGCGTCACAACTCGTTAAATAATACCACTGTGTGAGCAAGACAAATTTCAGCTTGAGGCAATTACTTTAAATCATTCAAGGACAGCGATGTCTGTCAACTGTCCAGATTAAGAATTTCAGCAACTACAAGACTGTTTCTCATCTTTCCAGAAAAGATGGTGGATATGGTAAACAGATAAATGGTCAACACTGTGAGCAGGCTGTGTCGTTATATTAGCATTACGGCACTTATTCATGCACTCAGCATTTCAGGCTGGCTCTTTGCCGCCACCCACCGTAAGTTCAAACTCATCTTCTTCATTCCGGGCCACAAAAGGCCACCAGCCTTTGATCCTCTTCTGTTTGAAGATGGAGACCATGGGCATCTCTGACTCATTTGTCACCATCTCAATGGTGCACTGCTTGGCAGTCTTTGCGCCACGTGGGAAACGGTTCAAATCCAGCTCAATTGCACCTGTGAAGACATTTTTTTTTAAATAGAGTAAATGTCAAATAAGTGGGAAGACTAAACTGTCTGCATGCTGCGCTGGTGACATTTGACAAAGAAACTCCCATCAATAGTGATTTTTGGCACTTTTTTGATAATACCCAGGAAATCATCTGCTGAGAAATGGTCAGCATCCCACACTTGCAGGTTAAGACGAGCAGGGATCTTGTACTCAGTCTCATCCCAGGCGAACATGGACTCTTTTTTTGAGATGACAATCTTCTCCTCAGCCATGAGGTAGTCGAACGGGTAGACGAAACGCCAGTTGAAGTTTCCCTCCCCAGTGATGGAGTGGTAGTGGACATCAGTGTCCTGTTTGTCCTCCTGCTGCCCTTTCAACCAACTGTAAGAGAAGAGGGGAGAATGGATTTGCAGATCAAACCAAGATTTTTGTGTGTGTTTGTGTGTGAGACTTCCTGTATTGTGAATTTGCTTTTTTCTGCTCGAGCAAGCAAAAAACCGTGCACATTATTACCCTCGCACAAATATATCACTTGATTTCTCGCCAGTGAAGATGTCATCATCCTCTAGAACGACTTCATCTGTGTTCCAAACGATGACCCTCAGTTCAAACCTGTACACACACAAAAACAGTGTTAACTGCCTGGTTAATAATGGCTGGTAAAAAACTTCAAATTGAACTGAATAGTTTATTGAATTAAACTCTTGTGGTTTTAATCATTATACTGTGTGTTAAGGTGGAAGATGACTACTGAAAACGTACTTCTTTGGCTTTCTTGGTGAAATGTCAAGAGCAGGGCCAGGTGCTGTCATATCCTTAGGGAACATATCCACCCACATCTCAATTCTTCCCTAAACACAGTACAGTACAAGACAAAAAAGGGCTTTGCTTTTCAATATGCAAGTAATCTATAGAAGCTAATTAAGATGTGTGTGTGCGTATATATATATATATATATACTCGTTTCACTGAAATTTATTGCACATTAAGACATTCACGCACTTGCTCAATTCCTGGTTTGTCAGGGTGGAGCAGTGGTCTGGTCTCGACGTGTTCTGGGACGAGTTTGCAGCCGGCTCGTGGAATTTCTTCCCAGTGGTTCAGCACAGTCAGGGCAAGGTGTTCATCTGTCTGCTTCTTCAGACCTCACAAACATCATCACAAAAGTGTGTTTATTTTATTTAAAACTAACACCTGATCAAACTAAATTGCATTTTTCTTTTAACCGTGCAAGCATTTATCAGCCTGCTCCAGGGCCGGTTTATCTGCAGTACCAGGATGAAATCATGCATTACCAACCTCACAAGCAACCAAACAAGTATTAGGGAAATACTGTACAGTACTGTATTTCCTTTATAGTAACATTACTTTTCCCTGGTAAGTTACTAAGTTAATAAAACTGGAAAAACGAAAGGTAAAAAAAATACCATTTTCGTCCTCTATCTCAGTTGGTGCCATGAAGACTCGGTTCTCCACCTTCACTCTTCCTCCGGGGCCGTAGTGTGGCCCGTCCAGTTTGCCATCCTTACACAGCTTAGCCAGGATGTGAGTGGGTTTCAGCGGGTCACGCCACACATTGTAACCATGGCTGCATGAATAGAGTTATATGAAAAACAATACAATCCCCAAATTTTACTGTGAGCAGTTTTATGCAGGAACTGTTCTCTTCTGCTACCTGTGAAGAGAGACTAGTGACAGGGTAACAGGCTGTAAATATTAATGGTGGCTGTGAGCCGCACCCTTTTGTTTGACTGAATTTGGGGTTAATTTTCCCTTTTAAGAACGTGCATCTTTAAAAATGAACAAATCGGAAAAGAATAACCTTCATGTTGGCTAATGCTAAACAGATGTGTGATTCTTACATGGCGTAGGCACGCGTGATACCACACGTGGCTCTGTGTTTGCTGTAGAAGCGGTTCTCAAGGTCGATTTTGGTTTCTCCAATGAGATCATCGGTTCCCACCAGGTCCCAGTCATAAATTGACACCGTTAATGTGGAATCCATTGGGAACGTGGCCTCCACATCAAAAGATCTGATAAGAGATACACGTTTTATTTTTATGTTTTCACTCAAATTTCATTTGATTCAAATTAAAAATATATAACCCCCCCCCCCCCCCCCCAAAAAAACAAAAATAAAAAAACCCCCCCCCCCTTTCTCTTTTTTTCCCCCCAGGGGGGGTGTGGTT
>VUQK01021848.1:1695-16183 GCA_015106715.1 Bujurquina vittata | reverse complement strand
GATTCAATTTAAAAATATATAACCCCCCCCCCAAAAAAAAAAAACCCGTAAAAACAACTAAAATCTGAAATGCCACCTGCAGTCTTTCACTTACTTGCCGAACAGTGGGTTGAGCTGTTTTGAGATGTAATTCTCTTTGTCTTTTATCTCCGTTTTTCCCAGTTTGATTGCAATGTAGGGGTCAGCTTTACCATTTATGTCTGCTGGATGCAGATCAGACGCCTGAAAAAATATTGTAAAAAATTAAAGTGTGAAGTTAGTAATCACAGTAAACAGAGATGCACCGACTGACCAGCCCAGGACAGGAATTGGGCGATTTCCAGCATTGTCAGTCATGAACGGTGACCTGCTGGTCAGAGCCAGCCACAAACCTGCAGCTTTGCTGTGAGCCTCAGTATGAGCATTCAACGGAGTTAAAACAGAAAAATTATGGAGACGGGAACAGGAGAAGAGGATCAATATACAATGTACTGTCTGTACCTCTTTCCAGTAGCTGAGCACTTTATTTTGAGAGTTGGAGGAAATTATAAAGTCTTATAATTTATTTTATTATAAGAATAATTTTTTTGTTTCTGCTGTCAATTATAGCTCTCAGAAAGAAGGCCACACTTATATAAAAAAAAGGAAACTGGAATTGGCCAAGAATATTGCAATCAGTGCGTCTCTAACACTCAATATCCCTGTAGAATCGCATCTCTTGGTTATCTAAATAAATATTTACATGCAAAGCACATGGCTTACCCTGATGACATAGATCCTGACAAGGACGTTAATGGGATCATTGCTGGGAATGTTATGAAACATTCCCATGTTGGAGTCATGGTTCACATCTCTTGGCATATCATCCGACACTTTGTACATGCACAGTGAACCCTAAATTGACAGAGCAAAACAAATGGTACTCAGAAGAAACAACACAATTCACATTACCTAAGAATTATTAGGCAACATAAATATTTCATTTTGTCTGTTTTATGTTAGCTAAAACATGGCTAAGGAGACTTTTAATTTCAATGAAAAATAAGAGACAATGTCTATTTCTTACTTTGAATTTTCCAACGATCCTGTCTTCATCTGTCACATCTTGATCATCATCATCACCAGCCTTTCCCCTGTACAGGTTAAAACTGTGCAGCCAGTCTTCAAAGTTATCAAACTCGGTCTCCAGTTCCTTAGGATACACCTAAACAAAACAATACATATATATAAATATATATATATTAGCACATAAATTAGGCTTGCAATGACATTTTTCTAAGAATGTGGCTGTAGAACATGTAGAACTGCTTTCAGCTCCCGGTACCTTCAGCTCATCCAGCTTTGGCTTTTTCTTCTCATAAGGATCAACTGCTGGCTTCTTCTTTTCCTTCTTTCCTTTTCCTTTCTTTGTGCCTTTCATAGGAGAGTCATCAGGTTTGATATCTGAGTACAGGTTAGCAGTGAGGACAGATTGAAGAGGAGGAACAGGAGCAGAGGACTCGAGACATGAATTCCCCATGAAAGTTGCCAAAAGCAGAAATTTACTGTACAAAACGAGCATGCCATTGAACTACTGAAGCACAGGGTTCAGTGGGAATGCTTGGTTTTGCAATGGTAAGTTGCAAGTAATATCTGATTCTGTGTTGCATGTCATATTCCATCATGTTTGGGTTTTTAGTCACGGTCTTGTTATTGACAACTTTCATGGCCAGCATATGACAAATATGCATTTATGGGAGAGGAAAAAAGTGATTGTCCTACGAATGGAAATTTGGATTCATGTCAGCGTTTACATGGAGGCATTCTTCGGCTATGAAGGCTATGAGGTTCACTATTGTACTGTAGAACAAAACAACAGCGTTAGTGAGCTCATAAAGGATGAACATGCATGGATTTAAAATATCAAATAAAACCTATGTCTGATAAACACCAATATCATGGCTCTCTGAGGTCTAACTGTAAGAAAGAAGTTAAGAAGCTTAGATAATCAAGGATAGTCAATTTAGATGCTTTTCTATCTGATTTCCACAGATTTTACTAAAACACACAAAAACACTGTTAAACACTGACACAAAGACACATGGAGCCATAATGAGCAAACTTTCAAACTGATGAGAAACTGATGAAATGTGAGGTCTCATTGGGTTTTACCTCCACCACCTGCAACGTCCATGTCATCTTTGTCCTCTGAGTCTGAGAGCGCTGCCTCTTGAGCCCTGAGTGACTGAAAGAGTAAAGCTCGATTTCTTAACTGCATCCAGTGTGAGGTTTAGAAGAAAAATGTAATCTCTAGTACTGAAATCTATAGTCTATAGCATATATAGTACAAAAGTCTTGAGTTGCCCATTTTTAAATACATTTTTCTAAGAAAATAGAAACATGTGAAGTGATTTATTGAAACATGAAAAATAGAAATATGTATTCATATACTGTTCATCTGATGCAGATAGTTTTTTAAGCAATATATTTTAAAAATGAGGTATGGCTCAAGACCTTTTCTTAGTACTGTATCATCACACTTTGTAACATTGAATGAATATTTCTTTTAACCATGTTCAGCTTTATTCGGTTACATAATTAGCCAAAAGAAGGTTTGTTACCTCTGTCAAAGTTTCAATGGAGGCAAAATATTTGGACCACCAGTCCAGCATGCTCTCGTCAAGTTCCTCCTCCTCCATCTCATCCCCCTTCTTCCTCTTCTTCTTCTTCCCTTTTCCATCCTTGTCATCGTCCTTTTTACATAAGTAATACAGATCTTGTGACTGAAGCTTTGCGACATCTTGAGGCAACATGAAATCTTGCATCAAACAAACGCATGTCTCTGCTTACCTCAACTTTGACCACAGCATCGGAGCCCTGCAGAGGAACACCAGAATATGAAATGTAAAACTAAGCAACAACATCTTCCTGCACAAATACAGGTTAGCCAGTATTTCATCTGCCATTGTTTACTTACTTACTTGTCTTTTTAGCTTAGTCATTTCCAAATTATGTTAGCCAATAGCTGTGTGCACTAACCATAATAACCATTATGTCTATTTATTTTACAATGGCACTTCCATGGAGGTTTAATCAAATATATATATATAAAAAAGTGACACTTACACAGTCAAGTTTGACCACAGTTTCCACTTTCTTAAACGAGGACTCAGACTCCATGCTAACAACAATGATTTCCTCTAAAAGACGAAATAAAAAAATAACATGAATGTGCCATTCACTGTCAAGTTGTATGGGGCAAACATGTGCTCTACTTTTCGATTATTTGATACCTGTGGTGGACCAGTTGTTGGCCTGCTTGTCAGCTCCCCTGTAGATGAACTTCCGCAGGGTGGCGACAGCGTTAGAGCCAACCAAAGTGTACCGGCCAAAAGCTCTACAGTCCACCACTCGGATGTTCAACGGCGGGTGAAGCAACTCATTCTCAGGCAAGTCCTGACACACAAAATCCAGAGTTAGCTGGTGGCTGACACCCCATGCTTCTTTATACTTGAACATAAATATAGTGATGGAAAACTATATATCAACGGTACCACTTCAAACCACTTGACAAGAGTGCTGAAGTTCGGGTTTTTCCTGTAGTTGGAGATGAGGGCAGACTGAACTCCCTTTCCAGCACATTCAATGTCCACACGAGGTCGGTCCACCTGGGCGAGATTCACCCTCTTCAGGTCCCTCAAACCCCAGAACAACACCTAAAAAAAAAGGAAAGGTTATATGTTTTTACAGGTGTTTTGCTTTCATTTTATTCAATTGACAGCTGATGTCAAAGTTGCTCTGAAGTCTTTACCTCAATTCTGTACTTGCTAAGCACCGGTCTGATCCCCAGTGGTACTGGGAGGATGGGGCCGCGGTCCATATCTGTAGGACCATCTATGGGGGGAAGGTCAGCTTTTCCATTGGGGCCAATCTAACAGAGGACGCAAAGAATTATGACGCAAACACAGTGATGGAAGCATAAGCTTACAGGTGGCTGGTGTCTATACTTTCTCAAACTAACCTGCAGCAGCTCAAAGGCTGCCAGCATTTCTCCAGCGGTGCAGTTCCCACGGTAGATCTGATAGTACTCCAGTTGGGGAGGGAAACGTGGCGGACCGTAGTGCTCATCAGCCATTTTGACCACAGGCTTAGCAAAGGTTCTGCCCATGAAGTCAGCTTTACCCTGAAAGCAAAGGACAGGACACAGTAAAAAAAATGATGTCTGGTCTGAATGTTTGGGGTTTTTTTAAACAAAAAACTCTTTTTGGCCTACCTTATTAGAGTTAATATTACAACGAGTGTACAAAAAAAGTAATTAGAGGGCTGATTATAAAGTAATTAATCATTTTAGCAGGAAGAAACATGGCTCAACGTGCACATGTTTCTAGATAAAAAGCACTGAAGATAACAGACAAAATAAACAAACACAAGATCCCTAAAATAACCAGTGAACTGCAAAACAGATCTATATTTCTGTACACTCACAAAGATCAGTGAATACTTAACCAGGGTTTCTAAAACAACAAAAGCAACTAAATCTTTCTTGCAGTTAGTGGTTATAAAAAGCCAAAAATCCTGCTGGTCACATACAAAAGCACAAGTTTCACTTAAAGGAATGCAACAGGGATAAGTTAATCATGATGGTCCATCAAGTCCTTATGGATATTTCTTATTCCTCTTGCATGCCTTTCAAAAGAATCTACTCTGCACACATAACAGTGCTGCTACAGGACATCAAGCCAATCCACACTCTACTTATCCAAAGGGTCATCCAAAACAATGGTGTTTTTGTCAGGAGCAAATATAAAATTGTCAGTCAGCAAACACATACTTTCAGATATAATTCATGTCAGGTTGCTATAGACACAAAGAAAAACTCAGAGAAATTAAATAAAAATATTGAGAGAATGCTGGTTTTAGTCACTTGATGTGACATGGTTAGGCATATATTTCAAATGAAAGACATAAAAATGAAGGCGCACGGTCAGCTGCGGTTGAGGTTTTGCTCCCATTAATACAAAAGGAAACAGAGAGGCCAACCCTTACCACTGTGTCTTGATCATAGAGTTCAATGACAATAATAGGAGGGTCATCTCGCAGTTCACTGGCCTCCCCAAACAGCTCCACATTCTCAAAAACCAGCAGCTGGTCCCATGTGGGGCAGAGAGTCTCAGCCAGCACCTGCAAGAAAATGAAACGTTTAAGGCGATCCAAGCCTGGTTTGATCTCATGTGAATAAAATTCTCTCCTGACAGGTGATGTCATGAAAAGCTTTTTGAGCACGCCCACCTCAGTGACTTGGCTTTGTGATGAGAAGAAAACTCTCGCGAATGGATCGGACAGACCTGTGCTGTCAGCAGCAAACAGGCTGCGGGCCTGGTACATGTGGACCCTGAGCTGGAAGATTTGTTTCACTGCAGGGATGAAAATTCTCATGAGTGAATTAAGAAGAATATGCTACATGTACTGATCACTTAGAGATATTTTTTAAGGATTTAGAGTATATTTTTTGTTTGTTTGGTTTTGTTTGGTTTACTTTAGATCTCTAAAACAGCTGTTTGGATGACTGACATCATATTTGAAGGGGACCTATGCGTTTCCTTATTTTTTTCCTTATTTGTTTTCATCATATTAAAGATGGCTAAAATTTTGAATTATGAGGTCAGAACATGCATAAGCATGTTTTGCTTTTTCACTCTTGCTTCTGTACAATGTTACTAGGAGTGGCTATCCAAATATGTGATCTCAGGCACACAGACTCTGTGAGTGTAAAACATCAAAGTGAAGCCCAGTAGAAGATTAAACTTGCGTTCTTTCTATTGGCCAGCAGGAGGCGCCCCTATGGCTTCAAATGTAAGCGTGATTGTTCATCCTCATTAATGTCCAGAAAGACAACAAGGCCACCCTAAATAAAAGAAAACTTTATGATTGATGAGCTTCTATTGAATGGGTGGGTGATATCTCTCAGATTTCTCAATTGCTCATAAAGACCAGTTCCACCACACCCCCACCCAACCCCAACTGGCTTAAAGTGGGGGAGGCCATAAAAAGAGGAACGAAAACAGCTTGTTTCAGAAAGTAGATGAACCGAGGTCCAGTACACAATAAAGAATCATTTTGAACCGTGACTCGTGCAAAGCTAATGTAGTAGCTGTAAATGGGCATAATTGGCCCCTTTAACCATCAATGGCAGATATCTATTGCATTGGGAAAGCCTGTGTAAGAAGTGTGTGAGCTGCAAAAGGGTCTTACTCATGTAGGTGAGGCTGATGGGTGGTGAGGCTGGCAAGCCAGGTCCTCTGGACAACTTATTTTCCTCAAATCCATTGGGCAAGCCACTCAGGTAGTCTTTGCGCTGCCTGCTCAGACCCAGCCACAGATAAATCTCTATCTTGGACTGCACTGTCCACCCAGCAGGCCCAAAGCCTTTTTTTCCAGGGATCTTTATATGAGGAAAACGCAAAACACTGTAATCACTCCAGAACAACATGAATACAGATAATGACAAGTTTAATTATAGATGGGAAGTTTTTGTTGGAAAACATTGTGTCCTCACCCTGAGAAAGATTGTTTTGACTTTCCCACAGTCCTTTCCCTTCTCCTCATCTATGCTGGAATAAAGGATGTCCTTGGAAGGGACACGTGCATAAGCGATACGCTTCCCATTACTTATCATCCATATGAAAATGTCAGGAACGCTGTGTTGAGGCTGCAATAAGAATGAGACCGCATGTTAAAGATGTTATTGAAGCAACGCACCAAAAAAAGATCATTTGTAAATGAAGACAGTTATTGTAGATCTCACTTCTTCGGCCAGAAAGCGCAGCTTCGACAGGAAGTTCTGAGACAGCTTGAGCTTATCTCTCACTGTGCTTTTTTTCACCTGTGACCTCATGCTTTTAGCTTGCTGGCCAATGGCCTCCTGAAACCGGGAAGACGTTCAGCCGTTAGCACAGTACAAATATAATCAACAAGTGGAAAAAAACCCAAGCATTACTCTTTTGAGTTGACATACCACTTCAAACAAGCACAGCTTCAGTCTCTCCTTGTCAAGTTTGGTTCTGCCTGACTGATTCTGGTCCTTATTTGCCAACGAAATAAACTGACTGAAAGATTTAAAGCTTGGTCAGTGCAAATGTTTATAATTGTTAAGTATACTTAAAGTGGAGCTGAAATTTGCAACTACAGACCTGCATCCTTGACTGAGTTCCTCAAGAACGCCTCTAAGCCTGCGCTCAGGATAGGCCTTCTCTGTTTTGATGATCTCTTGCACATCATTTAGTCCATCCTCCTATGAAAGCAACATGATGATAATGATTTAAATTGTTCTTCTGTCGACTTACACCGACTTAGCTTTAAGTAAATCGTATGACTTGCCAGGTTATCAGCAATGTTGTCTATAATGTTGGCATTGTACAGCCTCCTCCTCTGGTCTTGCCACCAACTCTTAATGTAAATACATGGCTTCCTCTCAAAATATGGCAGATGGAAATAGTTTCTGTGGATTAAAATGAGAGCACATCTAATATGGCATCTCTCATACATGTAAAGCATTTTCACAATCTTTTAAAACAAATTCTGCACTAAAGACTTTCACTTTGGTAATGTATGATGATATCATTGCTCTGACCGGTCAGTGATGACAGGTTTCATGGGTGGGGTGGTTGCCACTGACGACAGGTCTCCATCATCGTCCATCTCCTCGTCACTGGAGTTGTGGATCAGCTCAGTTTCCTCTTCGTCACCGTCACCCTTCTTCCCCTTTGTTTTTGGATTGACAACTCCATCAATTTCATTTCCATAATAACCTGGCAACAACAATGATGTTAACAGTTAAACCATAGCAGGTGCTACACTTAATGTAGATCCAACAACATATACAACTGTATATATTTATTTTCTTCCAAATAAACTACAGCAACAATCAAGGCCATTTTAGTAATAGGCATGTTTATTCCTCAAAAAAGTGCTAAAATCTAAGGCAGACAATGAGTTAATGGCAAGTACCTATGGTGACCTCAAAGTTTATGGGCTTATCACCAATCTTCCTGTCAATCATTGTGGCCTCCAGGAAAGACCCAAACAGGAAAAATTCCTCAACCTTCCCAGTGGCAGTCTGTAAAAACAATAAAATCAACAAGTTTGAGTATCTCAATATGAGCAAAGACTCAGACAAAGGTGGTGAAAATGTAAAAAAAAAAATAAAATGCTATAATTCTTTACATATAGACAGTGGTCAGTTTTTCACGTTAGGACGGGTACCACTCTGCTTAGTTAAATCTGAGCAGAACTTTGATATTGTTATAACAAAAAGAAGCCAAATGAACACAAACGGCTATTTAAAAAATGGTCCAGGTGGGCTAAATTTAGACTATTAAGCATTCACCATAACCTGTCAGCAGGAGAAGCACTTGGCTTCATCAGCATGGCTGTCCGTCCACCCAGGCACCCACCTCTGAGATTTTGGGTATTCCCTCCACCTGCACCTCTGTGGAGCTGGTGATCTCAGGTGAGGAGGTGTCCAGGAGCTCCATGCCAATGCTGATGAGCAGTCGGGCTCTGAAGGACACTCCCTCACCAAGTCCGTCGTTTAACTCCTGGTACTCGTCCATCAAGGAGTAGGTACGAGTGGAGCCATACATATTCACCCAAGCAGGTCCGAGAGTAGGAAGGAAGCCTGAAAAATAAAGGGGAAAAAAAGGATTTTAATCTAACAATTTCTAAATGTGTGAGACTAAAATTTAACTTATTCCATATCAAAAGCATTTAAGTTAATTTGTGGAAAGGATGCTTTGCAGATGAAGAATTTTGCAGAGAGACATTTCTTTAAAGAATCCAAGATGTGTCACCTTTGTCGCCATCGTTAGCAATCTTGCGCAGGTCTAAGAAGTGCGTTCCCATCGCAACATCATTCACTTTGTCTGAGTCGCGGATTTGAATTTTCATACGGTGGCAGAGTGGTGGAAACATCTCAGTGAAAATGATTTGCTCATTCCAGATAGGCTCATAGCAGCTCTTTTGCACGGATGTTTTCCCCTGCAGTAATCATACATTATAACCATATGATATGTCAGTATGATTTATGTTTTAAACTGGCTGATAGGGGGGGTCTTTGTTAGTACTTGCCTTCTGCCCAGCAAATTGTACTTGGACATAAGGATCAACCAGGTCCTTATTTTCTCCTATGAATGCCTTTTTCACGTTGGCCATGATGCTGGTGTTCATCCTGGGAAGTCCCTCAGCTCTGTAGATCTTCAGGTAATAACGAGCCCACTGCCTCTCTGCAGGCACCCCCTCAGGTAATAAGAGATTCCTGCAACAGAGAGATGTTTTCTTCAATCGTTTCAAATAAAATTTTGGCTCTAGTAATAATCACTGCTTTGTTTACCCCTCTATGTCATCTTCCTCAGAATCATTTGACTTGTGTGGAGTTTTTATAGTGTCCCCTTTAGCCACAACTGCAACATCACATTTAACGTAGCCTTTACACCCAGCTGTGATGTCATCAGGGTCAGACAAGAGAGCCCATTTGTGGTAAAACTGATGATCTAGAAGACAAAAAGGACATATTTAATAATACGTTTGTATTATTAATGTAATGATTTTTTTAAAATCCGATTTTCACTCATTCTTTACCAGGCTGAGAATAGATTGTGCCGACATCCATTTTAAAACTTCCAACCAGCGTCCCACTACGCAGAAGATTTTTGGAGTGGATTACCTGTAGGTTTGTTCAGGGAAATAAACATGGCATCATTTAGTACACTTCTCTTGTGGCAAAAAGAATTGTTATCAGTTACTTTTAGGTTTAACTATGGAAGGAAAGAAACAACTCACAGACACTTTCAGGATTTTGTCAAACATAACATCGGGAGGGACGTGGAAGTCGAACACAAAATACTGGAGATGCAAAAAGAAAGTTTGTGATGAAAATGATGCACAGTTGCCCTTTTATTAAACATGGATTAATAAATATGCTGTAATGACAGACTCACTTCGTTGTAATATGGGCAGTTGGTTGATTCCTTCATTGAGGTGTACTTTTTATCTTCTCCTATCTCCACACAGACCATTGGATCCATGTTTAGTCCCACCAGCTGTCTGGCTTCAATCACTGTCACGCTGATCTGGAATTAAAATAAGCAGTTAATTGTCTGCAAATGTACAAATACTACATCAAGTATGATAACATCAACAAACTTAATAATGACTTTTCCTTACCTGATAATCTACTGGTCTTCCAGAGCTAGGCTCCATCTTGATGTCTGGCTTTGACCTGCATGGCAATGAGGAGTGAGAAAACCCTGCAAATCTTCAGACAGCTGCAAATAAATTTACGTGCACTACAGAGCTGGGCTTGCCTCTTATTAGACACATTAGTGGTGACAGCTGTGACTGAGGCCAGAGAGATGGTGTCAGGGTCTTGGCCTCTTCCCATGAACATGCCCTGGTGATCTAGGTCCTGTGTCTCCAAAATAGCTGGCTCATCTGCAGATCAAATAAAAGACATGCACTGAGGAAAACCTATTTCAGTAATAGCATTAACTCCAAAAAGTTTCATTACAAGACAAGACCACAAAATACCTTCACCCCTCCCTTACAGAGACCAAAGAGAGTGCAGCAGGTGGCCTGAGTGCTGTGAGAGAATTTCTAGCCTTCCTCTTGTGGGAAATCTTTCAGTTCCTTACACGCAGTACAGGCAGCCTTGTTACTTGTTCTAATAAAGCCAAAATACCACTCTTCCCAGAGTGATGCCAGTGCCTTACAGCAATAATAGCGTACAGTATAAGGCCAAGATCAGCTTGACTCCTCAAGGAGACAGAGAGATGAAACCGTAGACCACAATGTGAAATGCCTGAATATTTAATGAACAACATGCATCAATAATAACCTGAAAATATTTTGCAGACTACGGGAGAGTATTATTCTAAAATTCATCCTGTGACCTTTTGACATGCTGCGTTTACATATACATATTTATAAGCAAAGGTGCAACATTACTAATGACAATTGCATTTTAGTCTACTGCAGCATTAGTTATTTAATATTCAAATGGCTACTAGGCAATTTAAAGGTTAAAAAAGATCAAAACATAAAAGCTGGTACTTTTAGATTTTTCAGGATTTAGAAGGAAAAAAAAAATCTGCTTTTTTGTTTGGTTGTTGGATTTTGAGCCAGTATGACTTGTGTACTCAGCAAGGATTTCCTCACTTCTTTGACCTAATCATTGATGTTAGCCGATACCTCCATTTTTGTCCTCCTTTTGTCCACGGTTCTTACTGCGCTTCATGGTTCAAAACAATCCTCGAGTGCTCTGTGAAAGAGAATTAAATAAAAATAAATACAAATTTCATGCTTAGCCGCTTTGTACTTTTAATACAGAAAGCATTAATAATTTACTTTTTATCAACATTACCAATTCCATCCATTCATTTTCTTCCACTTATTCATTTAATCAAAAACAAGTGAACTAATTGTCTGAACATTATTTTATATTTGCTACACATGTTCTGCAGCCAGAAACAGCAACAAAACCCGTTGTTCAATAACACACCTGCAAAACCTCAGCAGAATAAACCAATGTGTTGCAGACAGAGAGGCCAAATGCTAATTATACCAACTGGGAAAAGCTAAAATTATTAAGACGGTTTCAATTTAATACTAAAACATACAAAAAAAAGGTGAAACAAATGTAAGAACAGAACACAGCACAGAAGGTATGCAAGAAGAATGGTGTCACCATACTACAGTACCACACCCTGGATTAGCCTTTAAAAAGGCCCTTTCAATTATTTAGATCAGCTGACCTTAACACATGAATTGAAGAGGATACATTTCACATGCATTGTGAAAAATAATACACTTAAAATAATTAATTTGGTAAGTAGCCTCTGCATGCACGCACAATGTAAATCTAAAATAAACGTTTATCTATCCATTCTAAAGTAAGTTATTATTTAGGTATTTGACATTTTTGACATTATGAAATAGGCAAATAATTTCTGTTTTATTAGAATTTACTGCCACGTAAAGTCAACTAATAAGAGCCCAAAACAGCAACAATAACAACAACAACAAAAATATCCATGCACACCCTTGCCACAATGTGGGGCAGGTGCTGGGCTGAAAAATGCTATTAACAGCTTGCAAACTGCAGAACTCCAGTTTTTCTAATTTATCTGCAGTAAATAAGGGAAACTGGAGTTCTGTAGTTTGCAAGCAATTAAAGAGGGCCTGCCACTTTTTCTGCATGTTTTGAATTGCTTCTTTACATATTCAGTTTTCACTAATGTTAAAAAACAAAGCGAAACATTACCACACTTTGCACTGTATGTGTAAAACAAGCACCAATGATTCAAACTGTTCAGACCAACAGCAACATTGAAGCACTATTATGAGGTGCATGCAGGCAATTACACACACCTTCAAGAGACTTTAAATCCAAAAGATTAAATATCACTGCAGCATCAGAACAAAGAATATTAAACTGAACCTAACCTAACAAGCCATGAGAAAGTTCCTCATCGAAGAAGCAGGCTTTCAAGCATACACAGAGACCTAAATGCCAAAGTTGTTTGTCACAGTACAGCTGATCTTTCACTTAATGTGCTGTTGCTAAGGAATTGAAATAATCTGATTATACATACCATACAGGAAGAAATGATTCCCCTGTGTCTTTCCTCCAAGCAGTCTGTTATTTTTTTCCTCTTTTTTTCCCTCTGGAAATGGAAGAAACACTACGTAAATATTTTAGACATTTGCACAGCGCAAAGAATAAGGCTACAAAGTAAAGTTTCACAGAAAAGAATTGAGTTTGTCCAAGTCTAAAGTTGGGCAGGTGTGATGTGATACGCCAATGAATAGTGCATGAGTGTTGAACCCGAGACTGGTAACTATAACTAGGGCCTGCTGAGACACGTCACTGTCTGCCAATCCACACAGGCTCTGAATGCTGCAAAGGATATATGTATTAAGCATTTTTTGTTAACTTCGAAAACATTTAAAATGAATCAGATTGTTAATTGTCATTGTATGGTATTGTAAATCTGCTTAGCATAGCTTGAAAAGCTTTATTGCTTCTACTGGAATGGATGTAAGTACAGTTTGTGGCGTTTCAGAGTCATCAAAATAATCTAGCATGTCACAAAGTGGATGAACATAGATCATTTTAAGATTTGCTCGGTGTAACCAAAAGTTAGGATTGTATTAAAACAAATGAACTGGAATTGCTTCAAACTGTGTGAACAGTGGGTAATCAGTATATTGCCATGTCACAAGTGATAGAATTTCATGGAAGTAAACAAAATGTCAGCCCAGCCTTGCAGGAAGAATGCTCCCTTTTAATCATTAATAAGGTGCTGCGCCCAATTTGGTCCTGGGGCACACGCAGATTATCTTTAATCATCATCGTGCAATCACTAAATGATGTCAAACCACGTTTGCAGGGCCTTGTGCTTCAAATCCATTTAAGTGTGAGAAATTTCAAAGATGACCTCAATTTTGAGCCACTGTTGTTATTTCTACATGGCTATTTCATTGAAAGATTAAGGATGGAGGGCGTGCCTTAAATGAGAGATAGCAGCATGTGCTAAAAGCCTTGATTGTCTTGCATTATTTTGCTGAGGTATGCTTTAGCAACTTCTATTGAATGCAACTTCTCTTGCATGCTCAAGTACAACTCATCATCTCATCAATTACACATGGCAGCCAGTCTGTAAACTATACGTCAAAGTCTAAAGTTGCTGGTATCCGATGAAACACGGCCCTTAATTATTTAAGCAGCCCAGTCAGTGTTGCATGTTGCAACCTCATTATGAGGAGGTATCACTGTTCACAATAAGAGAAATCGATTTTGCTCAGAGGGAATAACAGAAAAACAAAGTATCTCTGTCATATAGGAAAACTGCCTGTGGTTGACCCACTTAATGAAATGATACAAAGTCTGTTTTCAAGGATACATGTATGAACCAATTTGGCATAACTGTATTTCAATCAAAACACCAAGTCTAGCTTTGAGCAAGAGCTTCCTTGTTTTTAACCTAGATCCGTAACAGATATATTCTTTTCCTGCCCGTTCATGGGAAGTGTGTGATCAGCTCAGTGACACCCGCCTGTGGTGTCATCGGTGTCTGTTGAGGGATTCTGCCGTTAATTACATGATTCAATACCGGCTAAGAGGGGTTGAGGAGATGTCCTGGTTCCTCCAGGAGAGCCAGTAACCGTGTCACCAGTCGTGCAAAGTTACCAGTTGCCCCTGTTGTCTCATATACTAACCTCATTCTCTGATGGGTGTTGTCATCAAATTCAACTTTAAACACTGAAGTCGACATCAGCCACCAAACCAGTCTGCCATGGTCTGTGTTTCAGGTTTGGTAAAGAACAAAGACTATAATCAAATAAGTATATGAAATACTTCTTTCTCATCATAGTTTGTGTTTTGTTCTGTTCTCTGTGCTTTCCTTTTTTTCCTCTTCTCTTTCTTCTCACCCCCCCACCCCCCCTCTTTTTGCTGCAAATTGCCCCTCCCCGC
>VUQK01021846.1:64866-82512 GCA_015106715.1 Bujurquina vittata | reverse complement strand
TACTTGGGGGGTGGGTGGGGGGGGGGGGGGGGGGGGCATTGTCGCGGGCCTGCACAAGCCGCCAAGGTGTGTTTAACACGCGCAGAGACACGTCGCAGCCCCAGAGATGCACGCGAGGATTTGTGTCGCTCCCTTCATCCCCGTACAGAAAAACTCCATTAGCATAGATTCGGCTTCGCCCTGGACGCAAATGATATGGATAGTGAAATGTTGCTTTTGCGGCTGGTTATTCTGCTACGTTCGTGTTACAGGTGTGGAGGAATTTCTTTTGAAGTAATGGAACAAGACATAGTGATGAAAATGGGATTTTTGCCAACAAATGTGTTATAGGGGAATCTTTGCCAGCAGTGCTGCACGATGCTTAATTTTCAATATTAGATTCATACCACACGTAGAGCTAAATCACAGTTCATATTGCTTTTTGTAAAAGCCCTCGGACTGCACATCTGTCCTCCCCCATTCTCTTTTCTCCCACCTCTCTCATCCTCTCAGGGCGTATAAACACTTTCTCCCTCCCTCTGTCAGCTGTCAGGACCTTTTTCATTCAGCAGAGGTTTTACAACCTTGTCCTCTCCCAGGTGTCCATCAGCGCTACCTCCCTGCTCGACAATACCAAGAGTGTGAGGTGTGAAATTCAGCGCGAAGATCACAGAGGAGCAGGAAAATCTACATGTTTTCTACACGTATTTTCAGGTCTCTCCCTCATATAAATACACAAGCACATTCAAGCGTCCGCACACAGCTCTCTCCAGGATCCCACTGCGCCTAACCTGGCCTTGAATGTGACAAACAGCGCTGGGTTTGAACGCCCTGGGCGTCCAGGCGAGGAGAACAGAAGGACAGAGGAGAGGCTTGTGTGAGGGGGGGGGGTTAGATGGAGAGATGGGAGCAGGGGGAAAGAAGTGGTAAATTTCTGAAGCAAACAGCTGCAGAGAAAAGGAAAAGAAACCATTGGTGCGTCCACGGGTTCGTACTGCTCGGTAGGATGTTCTTGAGCTCCCGTTAAAACTTTTGTTTTCTGCGTTGTTGGGCTGCGGTCTAGCTTTCTGTATGGTTAGAACATTGAAACAAATATCAGGTGTTATCACAGGTAAAATAGGATTTTATTTTTTTTAAAAAAGTCGTTTAATTCTCACCGTGATTTATCTGTGGTCTCAGCACTTGTTCTGTGCAGACACAGGTATGTGACAGATATGCGACCGATTTGTGTCTGCATGTGAGTTTTCAGGGGTCCCCCCACCTGTGTGCTCTGTTGGGTGCTTGAGCATTGAGCACAGCAGTGGTGGTCCTGTGTGCCGGGCGTGCTCACACGCCCACGCATTCGCGCACTTCCAGACACACTCAAACATACACTCTTTTTCCCCCACAGGCGCTCGCGGTGCCTATGCTGTGTCATAAATCAGAGCTGTCAAATAGATTTTACAGCTCCTAGTGAAAAGAGGAGAGGCAGCCACCCAACAACCTTGAAAAGATGGAAGAAAGCAAAAAGTAGAGAAGTTTTATTAATATGAAACCTGATACCTGGACCTAAGGAATCTATAAAGAATGACAGCACAGTTTTTCACTGAGTTCACATGCGAAACAAACTGAATGTTTCTTGGTGGTGTGAGCATGATGTGTTACTGCGCTGAGCGCACCATCTATAAAAGCCCGGTGTGCAATGAGTCCATATGAGGGTATTTACGGTTATTGTGTCTTTGGCGGACTTTGGCTTCCAGAGTTGCTGCCAGAAAAGTTGTTCAGAGCTGGCAACAAGCCTGATGTGCGTGTGTGTTGGGGGCGTGGGTGGGTGGGGGCATTGATTTAATATTGCACTCCAATAATGCACTCGCCATATCACATACTGGGGTTGCAGCTCTCATTACTTTTGCTTTCACTGCGCTGCTGATGAGAAGCGAGGGAAACAACCGAGAGTTGAACTGTGACTTGCAGCATGAACAGAAAGTACCTAATATTAAATATTTAAATATAACGTGAATGATATTGTTGAAAATCAGTCAACATAAGTAGGCAGATAATACTCCTCAGGCCTAGAGACCACTGCGTGTTGCCCGACCGACTGGTGAGTGGCAGTCGACCAAAAACCTCACCTGTAGTTTGCATTGAAGATGCCGTTGTGCAAACACCAACAGCCGCAGCAGTCACAAGGAGGTTTGTGGTGCAGCCGCCTCTTTGCAACCAGTTTCACCTACTGGCAGCCAGCAACCTCCAGCAACCCCTCACCAACAGGTCGGGGATACACAGTGGTTGTCAATGGGTCACTGGCCAGTCTCTATAGCCTGTGTGGCTGAGGCTGAACAGCTAACGGTAAATCATTGCATTTACTTCCCTTAATACGTTCTACTTCTGGAGGGGTCAATTTGACAGGTTTGCATCACATGCCAATTGGTGCAATGATTTTGTTTTTTAATTAAATATTCTACTGTTACTTAGGCGTGTAAGGATTAACTCAGACATGTTAGAAAGCAAAACATGATCTAGAAACTAAGATCAGCAAATTACAGAAAGAGGTGGTTTTGCAAAAGAAAATAAAAGATGTTCAGTGTTTACTGACCATGCTTATGAGTCGTGCTGTAAAATGTGGGAACGTAATTGAGGAAATAGGCGCCGAATGAATATTGATGGTTTACTGCAGTCTGTGAAACACTTAAAAGCGGTCCTGTTAATGGAATAATAATCGTCAGAAGTCACAAAGAGTTTATTGGGGAGCTGCTCATTCATAAAATAACTATCAGTGTAATAATAGCAATAATAAAGCATGCCGGGGTTGTGCTAATGATCTGAAGGAGCGGTAGTTGTTGCTCTGAGTTAAGTTGTATTTTTCCAGTGCAGTTTTATGATCATATGACCTCAGTATTCTGTACTTGTGTTGTGTCAGTTGTGCCAGACAGTATTACGCATTCATTAAGTGGGTATTTGATTCTTTTCTAAAATCTGAAGCCTGTTTTTAGTATCCTCCTTAAGTGCATAAACTCACGGATTTTGGGTGAGGCTCATAGGATGGCAGTGTCTGAATGGCTGCCTCTTAATATGCAGAGCAGAGGAAAACATGTACATCCAGCAGCAGGGCTCAGAAGGTAAATCACTTCTGGCAGCCTAATTCAGTGGTCATTAGAACGACCAAATTGAATAATGGACTCTGATGTAAGGTGTGTATGTGTGTGCGTTCATGTCTAAGTCTGTCTGATAAGGCAGGAAGGGCCATGTTGGGTGGCCGTACTCTGCGCCCCCTTTACCTTGGCCCATCAGTTTCAATCAGGCGGCATGACAGGCACTCCTTTCTCTGGCACGACCCCTCTCTATTAGGCCACCGGCACCCACACGTGTACTCCATTACGCTGCATTACCTGGTCAGTGCCTGGAGACATCACCTCGGGAAGTGGGAGAGGGAGGCTGCACAGAAAAGAGCTGATCATATTTCTATTAGGATTCTTCCTCATTCACACTTTCTTTAGGTAATCACTAGCCTGCCATAGTCTTATTTAGGAGAGTAATGGGATTGTGGGATGGCGACAGTAGCACTCACTTATCTAACTGCATACATGGACAGTTAAAGATGATCCCTTCGTCCTTACCCTGCTTCTAAGTCTCATTTCTGCATGTATTCATTGAAATCTTTTCAACTTCCTATACCTGCTTACTACAATGCATGAGTGAAGATCTTGTAGGTAGTGAACGTGCAGCTGAAATTTTCTGAACCGTCTTTGCAAAGATGAAATGATCAAATGCAAGCTATAAAGAAGTAGTAAATGAGTTTTTCAGTCTCTTTCTTTCAGCTGCTGTCTTTAGTGAACCATCTGCCTCCATCTCCACATATCCCTGTTATCCTCTCCTGTCACACGACCCTCTGCATGTCCTGCTTCACTTTATCCGTGAATCTTCTTTGGTGTCGTCATCTTTTCCTCCTGCCTGGCAGCTCCATATTCAACAATGTGTCCTCTGTCCTTCTCAGCCTTACTTCTCCAACTTTATCTCTAAATTGCTCACCCTGAGCTGTCGCTCTGATAGACTCATTTCCAACCTTGTCCATCCTGGTCACTTCCAATTGGATTCTTCAACTCTGCCATCTCCAGCTGCACCTCCTGTCTTTTTTGTTATTGCCACATACAATCTTAGCGGGTCTCACTACCATCTTGTAAACCTTGCCATGATTTGGAATATATGATTAGATATGATATGTCTAATCATATCATATCAGTCAGGAAGGACGTGGCCATGGAACAGGTCGCTAGAGGAAATAGAGAAGGACTGTTTCATGCTTATGTTGAAGCCACAACATGATGGCGCAACAGTGAAAATCACCTATTTTCATGTTTCTAGTATCTACAGATCAGAAAACTATAGGAAAAGAAGACTTTTGAATGATTAACTGAATGAATTGCTGCCAGCATTCCCATTCTGATAGCACATCAGGGTGAGTTGGGTCGGCCTGATGTGGCCTGAAATGTGATTTCAGAATAACAGGAGAATCAGACACAAATGGAATGGATAAGGGTGGTGTTGCTGCCCGGTGGGCCGATCAGTCAGCGTTAAGGCTGCCGAGAGGGCCGTCTCATAGGCAGGCTCTCCTGCACCAGCCATTTCCCGTGGCCATTTGTCTCTGTCCACTTTCTTTCCCTATCCTTGCCCCCTTTTTTTCCCCCTCCCTTTCATCTCCCCCTCCTCCTCCTCCTCTTCGCTTGCTCATTTTGGACTCTTAGTCTTGTTCGATCTGCTATTTTTTTTCTGCTTCTCTGCTTTTCCCACCACCACAATGCTCTCGTTTTTCTTTTTTCCAAGTATTCCCCCCCAGCAAACAAGTTGTTTTGGCAATCAAAACTAGTAACTGGACTAGAGCTCATAATATTTTGTGTCTATCACAGTATTTCACTGAACACCAAATTGTAAGTAATGATTTCTGCAATCTGATATTCATTTTCGTATATCTACGTATTGCTTTCTATACATAATGCGTTTGTAGCGCTCCAGAAATATTTTGGATCAAATGTTTGAGTAAAGAGAAGTAAGAAAAATGAATCTGTGCACTGTTGTGTTTAATGTTATACAGGTTGGTTATTTAATGACTTTACAGTTACTGATAGCAGTGTCTTTGTAGCAATTCCACAAAGCGTATTATTTTTGTTAAGTATAAATTTATAATACTGCCGATAACTGCTAAAACACCTTTCAGTCATTTTGGGGATTAGAATGAACCTGCCTTATTTTCCTTCAATCGTCTTTACCTCAGCTTCTTTTCGCTTTAGGGGATTACGTTCTTTCATTTTGCCTTTAGCGGTCAGTCGGGAAATTGATATCCTTCTAATACATGATTACTGATAAAGCTGACCAAATAATATGTCCACTTACATGTACTTTTAAGTTTGTTTCAGAGCAACAACAGTACCTCACACATCAGATATGTTCTTAATTAAGATTTATTAAGATATGGCTGAATTCCCATGGCACTCGTATGCCAGACTGCAGCACGCTTCTCTAATCTTTCTGGCATTCATTTTATTGTGTGTCAAACTCAACACTATGTGCCACCACACAGCTGTAAGCAGACCATATAAAGTCATTACAAGCAGATGTTTATTTCTGGTTTCCTTGGAGTTGGGCGCTATTGGTGCCTAAACCTCCACCTTATCTCGTGCCGGCTCTGCGCAGTTACATCTGTGGTTGGAACAACTATTTATGTCCTTACTTATCATTTTAAACAGAGTGGCATAAAGTATGAAAAGAATTTAGTCAAAATGTGACCAAATGAAAAGCTAGTAAGACTAAAATGTGTAAAAATGTACAGACTCGCTTTATATTTTAATATAGATACAAGCCCAATTCCAAAAAGGTTGGAAATTTAAATAAAAACAGAATGCAGTGATTTGAAAATCTCATAAACCCATATTTTATTTACAATAAAATATAGAAAAGACATTTTACTATCTCATAACACCACACAGAAAAGTTGGGATGTGGGTAAAAGGCTGGAAATACAAGTGGTAGTTTAAAAACAAAAAACAGCTGGATGAACATTGTGAAGCTAACAAGGTTAATTGGAAACAAGTCAGGTTGAGTTTAAAAAATAGCATCTTAGACAGTGTCTAAGAAGTAAAGTAAAATTATGAAGACTTTGAATATCTCAACTGCAGTATGTGATATCACCAAAAGATTCAGACAATTTGGAGGAATCTCTGTGCGCAAGGAACAAAGCTAAAAATCAATATTGGATGCCTGTGATTGTCGAGCCCTCAGGAAGCACTGCATAAAAATCAGGCGCGATCCTGCCATGGAAATCCTGCATGAATCAAAATTTGAAATTCTTTTTGGAAAACACTGCATCCTCGGGACTAAAGAGCCATCCAGATTAAAATCAGCACTCAGAAGCCTCCATCTCTGATGGTGGTGCACTGGTAACTTGCACACCTGGAAAGGCATCATCAATGCTGAAAGTTATATACAGATCTTAGAGCAGGACTTACATATTTCAGCAAAACAATGCTAAACCACATACTGCATATTACAGCAGCATGGTAGAAGAGTACAGGTGCTGAACTGGCCTGCCTGCAGTCCAGAAGTTTCACCAATGGAAACAGTTGGCACATCATAAAATGAAAACTATGACAAAGAAGATTGTTGAGCACCTCTATCAGACAAAAATAGGAAAATATTCCTTTCCCAAAAGTCCAGCAGCTGGTCTCACCAATTCCCAGATGTTTACAGACTGTTTAAACAAGTTGAGATAAATCTGATGTGCAACCCAACATTCTTTGTAGTATTTTAGCCTTAACAAGTTGTGCTTTCTTCTAATCTGGCTACGGGTGTACGTGAGTGTGTATTTGCTGATCCAAAAGTGTTTTTGTGGCTCTGCGTAACTGATGTCAGCAGTCCCACAATGAGTTGGCACCCAGAGGCTGAGCAGTGGGTCCTTCTGGCCTTGATGGACACAGGAAACAAGTGCAGCCATTTAACTGCAGCCTTCTCTCTGGCCCACCAGCCCTGCTCGCTGGTGCTGAGGGGAATCACAGCCACTCACTCTGATGATTTATGACCACACCTGAAGCTAGCCTCAGAGGGTCGCATGTGTGTTTGTGCGTGTACAGTTAAAAAAAAAAAAGACAAGATGAGTGTGTGTGTGTGTGTGTGTGTGAGGGGAAAACATAAGGAAGGCAAAAAGGTATGTGTAGGTTGAAAGAAACAAAAGACTGAAAATGAACGGGAGAGTTTTGTCGATTCAAGCAGAATGCTAAAATTTGAGGTCCTTTGTTTTTGGATTACAGCTTCTTCTGCTCATGCTGTGTAGTGGAGAATAGATTACAGTATGCTGCAAACAAAAGTCTGTGAGCTTTTCGGGTGCAGGGATACCATTATCTCTTGCCTGCCCTTTTTGACTTGGCCTTTCTTTCAATCCTCTCATTCTTCCATGAACCTTCACTCTGAGCGTATTCTGAAATGCAGTTCCTCATAAAGTCCATCAAATAAAAAATTCATAGTGATACTCTCTGCCTCTGTTTTCTGCACCTTTCTCCACTCCCACTGTCGGCACTTCATACTGATAAATGACAGACTGTCAGATATTAAGGTCTGAAACACAATAAAAGGTTGATTCTCTCCTTCTCTCCCCTTTTCTCCCTGAAACATTTTTTTTAATGTTTTCAGAAAAAAGAAGTCCCATTATATTTGCACAGTAGGCATTCAGCTGATCTTTTTTTGTTCACAGTGAGGTATTGCCAGTGTAAAGATAATAAGCTTATAAAAGCCGCAGGCTTCATGTTTAACATGCATTCTTTCTTTTACAAAACATTATCAGTGAACATTTTTTATCACAAACGCTGATGCGATTTAGCAAAGGTGCAGAAATTTATTTGGCTCCACTTTCTCAAATGTGAACATTTGCTGCTTTTTTAAATCTGAAATTACATTTTTAAAGGAAATCTAACAGGTTTTTTTCTTCTTCTTCTTTGTAGTACTGTAAAGTGCCACTGAAGGCATCTTTAGTTGCAGCCATACTTCCAGTTCATTGAGGTCAAAGACAAGAAGAGACCATCTTATGATGGGCTCACACCAGCAACAGGCTGTATACACATGAGTACACACTCGTGACTGGATTCACCTTGGTTCTGTCTGCCTGTCTGTCTTTTAGCAGGTTGAGTCTAAAGGTCTTGGACTTGGACTATAAATGGATACGAGGATTCTTAACAAATATATATCAAATTGATATATGATATTTATTTGGCAGGCATAAAATAATCAAAATAAAATAATTGACCTATAAAATAACCAAAACTGCCACACTATGCGCCACCGATACTACATTTTTGTGACGGTGACACACCCAAACACAGACTCGCAAGTCAGATAGTGCATCTGGACTGTATGCCACCTAAACTAATGAAGCTAGCCAAATGTTATCACTCCCTAGAGTTTCTTTTGTAAGGCAACACACCAAAATCAGATCGGAGTGGTGCGTCTTTGCATTAGCAATGCCTACGGGGGCTCATGTCGTAGTGAGTGTGCGAGGGCAGTGCCCATTTTCCTCTCTTCTCTCACAGCTGAGCATCAGTATTGGTCCATTACCCAGCGAGCCCTGGCAGTCCCCTCCGACAACAGTACCACCACAGAGAGCCTGTCCGATGACGGCAGTCACAAAGCTGTTTGCTGTCATGGTGTCAGTAAAACTTAAAATGTGTTAGTGCAGCTTTCGGCAGTCTTCACTCTAATAGGCTTAAGATAAAGCAGCAGACTTAAACTAAGGATACTAATCTCAGGTGGAATCGTACACAGTAGAATACTACAGTTTCATATTGTTTTTAAATATATATTGTTAGTCATTATTTGTGTGTACACCAGCCTCTGCTTTTGGGATCCTGCTGCCCACGGAGGCAGTTTGAGTTGTAGACAGAAAGTCCTTCGAGACCAAACAGTTCTAGTGGCTGTCTGAGGAGAACCACCCACTGGGGTCCTCTCCTGAGAACGACTTACCTGAACGGGTTTTTCTTCTTCTCTTTGGATTTGCACTCCCAGCAGAAACGTTACAGTAACATGTAAGCCCGCTGGCAGTGTGGCTGCTGTGTTTCGCGGCTTTCATGGGATGTTAGAAAGGAAACATGGTTGAAAGCACCGGCTTTGTGCGCTTTTAAATTACGTAACATTACAGGCGGCTGTTTTCTTTTTATCTTATTGAGAATGGACTGCAGCTCTTGGAGATTACAACCTCCAAACTAACCAGTCTTTTGTGCCTGCATTACCAGCATATACCAGTCTGTGGACAAACTATGCCATTTTAAATCGATTACTAAAATCCTAAAATTCATTTTAATAATTTACTCTTTCAACTGCTTTGTTGTGTTTAGATGCCCACTATAGCAACGCTGGCAAAGTCAAAATCCCTTTGTGTTTCCTCAATACTGGAAAAATTAAGCATAGATTTTAATTTTGGACGATTTCTCTGTATTTCTTTTTTTTCCATTTTAAGCACCAACTATCATTTGCAAGTCTAATGATCAGTTGCATCTGTGATGTTTCTGCGATGTCTGTGGTTTTGCTTGGATGTGCCAGGTCCCAGTGCTGAACCTGTTAAAATGTCTTGAAATGTCTTGAAAATTGAAAGTTTTTTTACAAACTTTACATTGATATGTATAAAATCTTTATTTTGAACATGTGAGTAACATATGTTTAGACACATAAAAATCAAATTCACATGCAATCAGTGACAAGTAGGAGGAATTACTTCTTATTAATTCCTACCCCTAGCTTGCTCATCCTTCATATTTGTTCTGATTGTACAATCTAAAATATACATATGTGCATAATGTGTACATAATACACAGTCCCTTGTTATATTATCTTTATGAATTAGCCTCTAATTATTTATACCTAGCCAGAAGTATTGCTTTTTGATAGTATGTCATAATATGTTTTTTTACTTTGTAATATATATTGTGTGAATTTTTACCTCTGAACATTTTATTATACCTTTTTTGCCTACTCATTTCCAAGGTCTTTTTCTAAAACTTTCCTTTACAGCTCAGAAAAACTATATTCAATACAACAGAAAATTTGTTGAACTGCTCTTTTTTGGAGGGTTGCATGGAGTCTAGTCAGCCCACAACATTAAAAATAATGAGATTGACCTACACTTTTTATTTTTGACCACAAATACCGCAAGAGTTCAATTTTAAAAAGCATCACACAACCAGAAAATTCAGCATCACAGGAGACATTTTGCAAGTTCTCCAGTGCTGCAGTATTTTCACACTCTGCAGACCCGCATTTAGCTTTCAGAGGTGTAATTTTAGAAAGGGAGGCAAAAGATAATATTTTGACAATAGTAGAACCTGTGAGAGCGATAGATTTATATCAGCTTTTTCAAGCAAAAGATTTAGGCTTGGATACCAATTACTGTGCATTCAGGTGATAATATAATCAGACATATTTCTCTGAAAAGATGGTATTTTTCATTTAAAAGAGCACACATTCCAGCATGCATTAAATTGTGAACCAATTTTAAAAAAGGTAAAAAAAAATAGTAAGAAAATCATTAAGGCTAAGAATTAATCTAGCACCCATGTGATTCTGGGGATTAAGGACTTCTTTTTTTGGTGCGTGTTGCCCTCAGCGGTGTGGAGATAAGTCGGTTTGTTGCTGTATTTTTTGAAAGGATGCTTTTCTTCTGTCTGCCGATGACGGGAGCTAACTGAGGGGTTGTTTTTAGAGCCTGTCTCGGTCCTGTCAGCGCAGCAGCGTGTCAGGCTGCTGAAAGTTTGAAGGAAGAGGCTTTTGTCTTTTAATATGCTGTTAATGTAGTCAGGCTGACAGTAGTAGATTCTCACCGGGCCAAAGCACGAGGTGGTGTCATTGATGCTTTCTGCCAACACTACAGACTGAAAAATTATGCGGTGCTGAATGAATTGCTCCTAAGTAATTTCATCTATCCAAAAAAAAAAAAAAAAGAAAGAAAGAGTCAACCTTATTTTTTTATGACAATTTTGAGTTTTCCGGTTCTGTCTGCATTTAAAGCTGTTCGAGCTACTTCTCGATACTGTCGGATAACATTCAAAGCCAGAGACGAAGAGAACACGTTGCCTTTTCTTAAAAGCAGTTTACTTTCAATTGCAATGCACCTACATAGGTCAGGTGAAAGGGGAAGGACTCAAATAAAAGGAGATATGGGCTTGGAAAATCCAAGTACCTTCCCCAGTGTCTGTATGATTACATGAAACATCAAGCCTTTTATGTGAGGCGACTATAGAAAGCTGTGTTTACACTCAGCCATATCAGAGCCTATCATCTTGTCATGGGACCAATTACAAACCATCATTCCATCAGTGGGGCAATTGCCATGCCATCAGTAATACAAAATGTAACTTGTGGCCTCTTTTTTTTGTCATTTTTTTCTTTTTCTTTCTTTAGCCATATATTGCATTTAAACAGCCAGCGTCGGCAATTAAAGGCAGATGTGTCATATACTGGATTCTTGATCATTTTGAAAAACAATAACTCATCGTGAGATTGCGTTCCTCTGAAATGTGCACAAGTTTAGCTAAGAAAATGAAGAAGGACACGTAGCGCGTGTGCTGCTAAGTGAAATAGATTTGTAAAAATCAAAAGCGAGGCAGTGATGTAGTTTAGAGCCACGCTGAACAGAATACAGTGAGGATACCCATAGCAGTCACTGGCGCCCTTTAAAGTTGTCAGATCAGTTTAGAAACCGCGTGCAAGAGCGGACAGTGCAACACACACGAAGGCAGGAATGACTGACCACCAAATAAAGATATCAGATACAGAGACTTAAATCTAAAGAGGCATTCAGAGCTCTTGCATGCACTCTCTAAAAGCTCCCCTTCTCATAAGTCAGAGCTATGTCCCAGGATTTTAAAAGCCCTCGCTCACCATTTGCAGTGAAAGGTCAGGTATATAAGGCACTGCAGAGTCTAGAAAAGGCAGGCTGTATTTGATGAGTAAAACATACTGAACATACCAGATAATCCCATTCTGCCACTGAGACTAAACACTAAGGTCACGTGTAAACAAAGTGCACGACCACAATTTTCTCCATCACACTTTAGGCATGTGTTTACCACAAGATTAAACATTATATGATTAAAGCGCTTCACCGTGATGTTATTTACTTGGTGAGAGTTGCCAACGGAAAGGATTCTGTGTGAATTCTGCAAAATCACTGTTCCACTGCTCCGCATATGTGCTGGCTAAAGCTACAGTGCATTCTTGTATTGGAGATAATTTATCTGGACCACGGCCCAAACACTCCCCGTCCCGTAAAACATCTATAAATGCCTGCTTGCCCCCACACACTCATTTGTTCTCGTTTTCATGCCCCATCCCCTCTCCCCGTTTTCCTCTGTTTGTCGTCCTCTCTCTCAGAAATATCAGGGTGATCTGCCAGGCCTGGAAACCGCTGCCAAAAATTGCAGCTTCTGGCGTACTTCATTGCTTCATTATCAATAAACGCTTTTCATTCGCGTTCGGGGTCGGGGTCTTTGCTAGTGAAGTGCTAATGCCTGCACCTTTGCACCAGTAGAGCTTCGAGCTCAATGTGTTTCAGTTTTGTGCCCGATTTTGTTGCGTCAAATCATAGAGATCCTCTTCAGATGGTGCACTTTTTTTTAAATTATTGAAAGTTAGCCTTTCAAAGTAAGCAAGATGGTCAGAAATAATTTTGATGAAACATCTTCCCACACAAGCCGTCATAGGCAGTTTGTTTTAAATGGTATGAACCCCACGGCCTGCCAAGGGCAGACCTTTCCATCTCCTTCTGTTTTGAAGGAGATAATGATTCTCTTTTACTTGGAATAGGATTGCATTTTCTATCTCTCCCATCCTCACTCACCTTTACCTTTCCATCGCCCTGCTCCACTCCCCCTCACCCCATCTCCTCCCATCAGTCGGCCACTGCGGGTACTCCCTCCACGGTGGCGATGCTCTATCGCTCCGTCACAGTGCAAGCGAGGGATGAGAGACAAATCAAAACCACCTTATTTCCCCTTAGCCCCTCTCACCATGCCAGATTGAATTTGAGGCTTTTCATCTTCTTTCTCATCTTTCTCTTTTCCCTGCCTCCCTTGGCGTCCACTCAGAATTACCTGGAACCAAACCGTCTCACAACTTGATGACGCACAATCATTTATGCGTTTGAGGCCAGCTAGTCGGCAGCCCTCGGCTCCGATTCTTTTGACTCGCTTTAAATTCTGTACTTCAGTCACGCGTGTTCAAAAACGCCAATACCAAAATCTGTGACACCTTGTATATTCCAGTGTCTTGTAAATCCTCATGCATGCAAATGGCCAAATTAGTTTTGCTGGCTTTAATGTCCAAAAATGTCTCATTTTTTAAAAAAAAAGGAATGCTGAAATCCCATAAGAATGTCTGTTTTTATATTCTCTCAGTCTTGTTGGCTCTTTCTAGGTGTGTTTTAAAGCCCATTGATAGCAAAATATGATGTATAGAAATCAATTTCTGTTTCATGATAAAACATATTTTTGGCTACATTTCAGTGTTAAACATTAATCTGTCATATTTAAACCATATACAAAATGCGTAGTTACAATTTGGCACCAAGACGTCGATGATGGATTTATCATTTAATGTCAGTTATGGAGTAAATCATGCAAGATAGCGTCTACATTTTTTAACAAGACTGGTTTTTTAGGGGGTTTTGACCACCCAGGTCATGATTTCTACCAAAAAGACATGCTAATGATTTTTTTTTTTTCAAATGGAATGGACTTCCATTTCTATAACTTGTAGCACTTTAAACTAAAAGCCACATTTTTTATTTTCTACGTATTTACCAGCCACTTTATTAGGTTTACCAGGTTGGACCACGTTTGCCTTCAGAACCAGTCTTAATTCTTTGTGGCGCAGTTGCAGTGCTGGAAATATGCAACAGAGATTTTGGTTCCTATACGTACATGCTGCACATACATGATGTGAAGCTCCCATTTCACCGCATCCCAAAGGTGGATTGCGATTGCAACTTAAATGATGCTCAGTTGGTAGCATGCCCAGAAAATATCCCCCACACCATTATACCACCACCAGCTGCCTGAACCACTGATATAAGGCTGAATGGATCCGTGCTTCCATATTGTTTAGGCCAAATTCAGATCTCCAAATGATGCAGAAGAAATCAAGATTCATCAAACCAAGAAACATGTTTCCAATCTTCTGCTTTTTAATTTTGGTGAGCAATGTGAAATGTGGCCTCAGTTTCCTCGTCTTACTTGACGGGAGTTGTGGTCTTTCGCTGCTGGAGCCCGTCTGCGTCTACGTTCCACATGTTGTGCATTTAGAGATGTTCTTCTGCATATTTTGAGTGGTTCTTCGGGTTAGTGGTGCCTTCCTATTAGCTCAAAGTATTCCACTCACGGGCTGTTTTCTCTTTTTCAGACCATTCTTTGTCAACCCTAGAGATGGTTGGGTGGGAAATCCCAGTAGATCAGCAATTTCTGAAATGCTCAGATCAGCCTGTTTTGCCCCACCAGCCATCCCACGTTCTCAGTTACTTATATCACCTTTTTTTTCCCCCATTCTGATGCTCATTTTGATGTTTAATGGGTTGCTGCCATGTGATTGGCTGATTAGCTATTTAACAGGTATACTTAATGAAGTGGTTGGTGAGCACAGCACTCTTATGTTTGTACTTGAGGCTAATTTTAGAATCACCAGTTAATCTAATATGCATGCTTTAGAATGAGACCTTCTGTGGTATTTCTGTGATACTTAATAAGATAAGATAAGGTTTATTTATCACATGCACAGTGAAATGTATTATGTACCTGCAGCTGATAATAAGTAGTAAAAATATATCAATTTAATTTGTGGTTGAACGGTGCTTTTAGGCCAGCCACGCTTTTCCAGTTGAAATCATTCAGGCATTTATTTTTGATGACTATAGTTGAGTCTTACTATGAATTCTTTTTTTTTTTGAAGCGCTCATTACTGATTAGGCCTGAGCACAGACATTTATAGAAGATTTATGACCAAGGTGGTCTCATCTGAAAATTTTAAAAATGACAGACACGTTAGCATTGCCTGCTAATTAGACTACACCGCGGCGTGTGTTAGAGGAATATGACTGAAAACGTATATTGAATTGAATTTGGTTTTGTACTTAGACAAATTGACTTTAATTCATTTACCCGCAATCGCCCAATCCCCCAAAAATTAAAACTCTGCAGTCGTAAAATCATATACTGTAGGTTCGTGCCGTGCAGAAGAAAAAAAACTTGTAACTATCTGGCCTTGTGTGTAGATGTGATTCCGACTTTCTAGATGAGCATGTGGGGGCCAAGGCACCTGGCTTCTGCTACCTGAGAAAAATTACTCTCATCTCCCTCTCTGTTGGACCTACTCCCACCCATCCTCCCTTCACCCCACCTTTTCATTTTCAATTATGGGTTGGAATATGAATCTTTAATAGGGTGATAATTGTGCTAGCATATTTGCTGTCACCCACCATTAGGCCAGATTAATTAGCCCATTTAGTTTAGCTTAAGAAAGTGTCTAGCTGAGGAATGGGGGCACTGATGGAAGACGGGTAGAGAGTAGAATCAGCACAATCTGTTCCATATCACAGTGCTATCTTTTTCCTGCTTTCTCTCTGTCTCTCTGTGCTTCTGTGCCTCTTCCTCCCCGTGATGCTTTAACTCTTTTCTCATCTAACAAAGTCTATTAGTGTGTTTCATCAGCCTGCACATGTCTGCCCCGCTCTCAGCAATATTTTCTGTCGCTCTATGAGTTTTCAAGTGGTTGGTGGCGAAATTGATGGCGGATTCGGGTGACACAGTTGAAACTTTCTCACAACTATTAATTCTGTAATTACCAGTATAGCCAGTGGTGTGGGTTTTTTTTTTTCTTTCAACTAAGCTAGTTTTCTAAAATTACATTTCCAGAGATGGAAAATATGTAAAACATGCTGAAATAGTTCTGAAATTGAATTTCTTTGTTTGATACAATTAAATTCAGTTGGTGATTACGAATTTCCACCTGTCCAGGGTATTAGCCACTTCTCAAAAGCTGGGATAGGCCTCCTGTTCTGTTCTATTTCCATTCATGTAATACACACAGAAAGGCCTTTTATGCTTGCTGTAAGTAAATGAGCCTACGCTTAAACAAACTGATGCAAATTGTTTTTTATTGGGCTCTTGATGGTTGTTTGGGGAAAGGCCAAAAACTTATTTTGGATGCATAGATATCCCAGCAGCTGTCTATCTTTGTAACAGAGCTGGTGAGCAATGGCAATTTCACCAGTGGAGACCACAAAAAGAGCTAAAAGGAGGATAAATATTAGCTTTAGGGTTTTCAAGTGGCTAGAAGCCACTATCACAAAGTGGAGGTGTTATGGGCTTCCGGTCCCTTTGGGGGTCTTGCATGCATGCCCAACTGGATGGAGATCTCAGAGCGAACATACTGTAGAACCCACAGCAGAGACTATAGATCGTATCTGGTCTGGCAATTCCTCCAAATCCCTCAGAAAGAACTGAAGTCTTGCTGGGAGACGGATTTCTGGCACACCCTGCTGCCACCTCAACCCGACTTTGGATAAGCAGAAGATGAAGGATGGCCTGATGAAGTAGCTGGAAGGAAAAATCGGGCTAATTAAGAGCATTACTCCGTGTCTGTTGCATAAGTATGTAGACAACCCATTGTTAACACAAATGCACAAAAACATCTGTCTTTTTCTGGCGTCAGTTTCCTGAAATTTCACACATGAAGAGAAATAACAGTTCCAAATGTCCAGCCATTATTGGTCTAAAATTTATGGCTTTGGATGGAGTCAGCCGCTCACAGATCACAGCAAACTGAAAATTTGTTGTTGTCTTCTTAAAGGTGAAGATATAAGAGTTGGTTGTACATTGTCAGTATGAACCAATTTTTCAGCGGCATGAAATCGTTTGATTCAATGTTTCAAATGTGAAAGTAGTGCTTAATGGAGCTTTAATCGCACTCTCCACCTTGGGATAAGTTGTGGGTGTATATGTGGCTGCGGAGTGACTTGGCCATGTCACTAGCTGTATATCTCTCAGCAGGCAGTAGGAAATGAGGTCTAATCGGAGGGATATTAAAGTCACAATAGACTGCTCCTGCTATTAAGGCCTGTCAGCCCTGGCCTCCTCTCTCACCTTGATGTCGCTCCGTCTCTGAATATTTATACGTCTACATCGGGGGCTACTTACACAGTGAAATGTGTGCACGGTTCTTTGTGTGTGTGTGTGTGTGTGTGTGTGTGTGTGCTGAAGCATCAAGCTAGGAATTTATCATCGCCGTAGCTGCCCAACCTCTTTGAATATGTTTATGAGCACATGTATCATTCTGTCTGTGCTCATGCAGTCCACCTTTCTGTCCTCCAATCCCCAGGTGCAGTGGGTGCAAAGCTGCTCTCAGGTCAGAGCAAACCCATAGCCATGGATGTGGATGAGGAAGAGAATATGAGTGAGTCAACATCGAATTTTCCCATTTGTCTGTCCGTCTGTCTGTCCGTGTTCCTGTCTATGCAGTACATTTAAATGTCTGCTTGTACTTTTGTTTTCCTTCTTTCTGTCTGCCTGCGTGCCCCCCCCCCTTTATGTCCTTTTTGTCTTTCTCTGCTGTGTAATCAGTGTGAACAGAGTTTTGTTGCTTATAATAATGCAAGTGTTTCTCTAGTGT
>VUQK01021846.1:49073-60481 GCA_015106715.1 Bujurquina vittata | reverse complement strand
CCCAAAAAAAATTTTTTTGGGAAAAAAAAATCCCAAAAATTTGGTCTTTTTTTTTTTCTCCTCCCCCCCCCGCCCCCCCCCCCCCCCCCCCATTACTTGTTTTTGAAGGAATCCAGGGCCATAACAGGCCAAATTAGTCTTTGTTAAAACATTTATCAGATGTCGTATGTGACTTTGTCAACCATAAGTAGCTTTGAAACAGTAATTAAATTGCAAAAGTAAGAATGACAGAAGTTAAATCACTTAATTAAAAAACGAGATTGCTTTTATAAGCAGATGGAGCTGTAAAGTTTTTTATTGTTTTTTTTTAAAAATCAACTGTGCTTTGGACCCAGATGCCAGAGTTAAAGGCTGTTAATAAAATAACTTGACTAGTAAACAAATTTCTCTGCAGCCGTTTGTTTTGCTGCAGAGGGCGACTCCAAATCAATCCACCTGTCAAACTCTGCTGTTCTGCTGGGTTATCATTAAAATCTCAATCACATCAGGCTAGCAGAGACTAAAGGAAGGTGGTACCTTTAGCTGCCGCCGCAGAAGTGACTGGCAAAGTGTGACGAGAGATAACGCAGCCAGCAAAGCTAATCAGCACGACACACTGTCAACAGTCCCCTCCCCAAACCCTCCTCCTCTTCCTTTACTCCCTTTCTCCACTTGTCAACTGTTTTATTCAGCAAGCACCCCGTTTTTACGATAGCGCCCCCACTAATTGCTCTATTAATTCTCTGTCGCTTCATATTTAATTTCTGCAGCCTGTTTCCATCTGGCATGGTATAATGGGGAAAAACGGGTCATCTGCTGCTGCATAGAAACTTAAACCAGACCAAAAGAAATTATAATCTTTTTTTTTTTTCAGAAATGTTTCAATATGCAACAAAGAAAATATTAGGGAATATCTTATTCTGAAACCATTTGAGGCATGTTTTCTTGAAAAATAAAAGAAAGTTCTGTTTTGTTTTGTTTTTTTTAAAAAACTCTTAGAGAATAAAAGTCAGAGATGACCTTGGCAATCGAAAGTCAAATGATCTGGCTGTGAGTGGGTGACTCAGAAGTAGCAGGGAAGTAATATTGGACTAATCGTCTTAATTTGTGATCATCCAGCCGTCATCTCTCCTCATGGTTGTTGTCATTTTCCATCACATTAGCGATGGATAAAGAGGCAGCGAGGGGAGCCGTGTCCATGAACAAAAGACGTGTGAAGTTCACATTAGGTTTTCACATAATTTGGAGTAGATTTTTAAACCTTGTGGAATGTCACTGAGCATCTGTTGTTGCTCGTGTTTGTTTGATTTTTTTTTTTCTTTGCTGTGTCACGAGGGAGATGGTAAATCATAACTGTCAGACAGAACTCAAACAGCGTTGCTTGAAAGATGGTTAGATATACCTCGGGGGGGGGTCAGCCTAGTTTCACTTGTTGCTGTTTCAACGCTCTGAGTGTTGTTTGAAGCCGAATGCTAACACTGTGACAGGTACATACAGCCCTAGGGGAGGATAACATCAGACGTGCTTTGTAAGCTCACATGCTGACACAAGCTCATGTTTGTGTGGCTATATGTGTGTATGTCTTCCTGTTGTGCTGTGTGCGTGCGTGTGTGTGTGTGTGTGTGTAATTCCAGGTTCTGGCTGATGCCGTCTCTCGCCTGGTTGTGGATAAGTTCAGTGAGCTGACAGACAACTTTACCTCCCCGCACGCACGACGAAAAGTCCTGGCAGGCGTCGTCATGACAACAGGTACTCGTGGAGGAAGAGATTACTGGCGCATTTATGCGCGGCAAAGGCTGCTTCAAAGTGTTATCAGAAGGAAAATTACGGTCATACGCCCGGGAAAGGCAGTTGACAACAGATACAGTTAAAGAGGACCTACTGTTAGTTTTCAGGCTTGTTTTACTCTGTGGCGGGTGCTCGTAATAAAAGTGGCCAGCGTTTCAAATGATGCTGTCAGTGTATGTACAAGCAATCCCTGTGAGCAAAAAACGTGCAGGCTTCAACCTGCTCTAAATGCTCAGTTCCAGTTTTTCTACTCTTGGCTCTGTATATGAGGGACAGCCGATATCCCTAAAATAGTCATCTCAAGCACACACCTCTAGCTGTGAGAGCAGAAACCCCATCCATCCCATCCTGCTGTTCAAAACCTATGTTTACGAGACGAACGTTAGGTTAAAGGGAGGACGACGGAGTCAATACGCCGTCTTTATCATATAAAACAGGAGTATTTTGAACTGTGATTCATGTAAAGCTGCTCTAGTAGAGTTGAAGAATAGAAAAGTTGGAGCTGGAAAATGTAAAATGTACTCATTCATTAAAGTATCAATATTAATAATCTAGTAATATCACAGTAATAACATTATCATCCATTTGCTACTATTTTAATGTTGAAAGCGTGCTTCCACAAAGGCAGGCAGCGCCATAAATCATTTTTAACATCTGAGCGCACACAATACAGCGCACTTTCGTTCCCTTTGCCGTATGACAGAACACGAAATCACCAATGCAACAGCCTGGTTTACTCTAAAGGACATGATGTTGGATTTAAGCAGCTGATTAAAGTAACTGACCCCTGTTACCAGCTCCCAGCTGCACACGGAGTGAAGAGAGGCAGCTGGACAGCTGTGTCACGACCACGCGGGATCCATACCTGAGCCTCACTGCCCGCTGCACTGACATGTTGCTGCACTTCCTCTAAATTATTATATATTTGTTGCCTTGGAGCATGAGCGGATCACAGTTGAGTGGATATGTCACTTTTATTTATGTTGTCCTTTGTTTGCATTTGGAAGGTTTTTGAATTTTCACTGATAACATGTGCACAATGCGTTTTGTTTGTTTGTGGGGTTGATTTCCAGCTATTTAAAACGGTTTGAATCTATACAAAAGAAAAGCCCTCCAGCCTTATTCCTTTAATGTATATGCATACAGGAATGAATGGATGGGCACATGTTAAATGGAAAAACAATGTGTCATTCTAAAACGAGTTATTTGCGGTGACGAACCGACAGTCCGCTATTACCCAGATCTGTAGCTGCCCTCATAATTTAGCTGCCTGCCCCGCACCTTTACTGTTTTATCTCTCGCTGCTTTTGTAGCAGCATTGTCAGATACAGGAGGGAGCTGTTTTCAGCAGGAAACAAAACTGTGACTGTGAGTTAATCAGTACCAAGACCAGAGCAGACACAGTTCCCGAAAAGCTGTGAACCACTGTGGAACGTTTAGCAGCTGTATTAGCTGGATAATTCAGTCAAGGTGATAGACAGCAGAAACTGAGCTAAACCAGGTTGAATATTGGTAGCTTTTACTCAAAACAAATGCTAATCTTACTCCGTAGCGTTTGCATCTCATTTGTAACAGAATTTGCTGATCTATTTAAATCCTGCTGCCACTGCTCTTTCCTGTTTTTCTAGACATTAAATGTTCAACGTAAATGCACATTTTGTGACAGACCAGGCTAAAATGCGGCTCAAGTCCAGAATTTTCCTTTCTTTAAAAAAGAATTCCCTAAAAAACAGGTTTTCTCTTCTGTGATCTTTTTACTTAAAGTGGTCAAGCTGTGTGCATTCTTTGGATTGTTGTGGTAATGATGCAGATAGTCACTTGGAGAGGAGTCGTAAATGATTAAACGTCTGATGAAAAGTCCACTAAGTTTACAAGAAACCGTCGATCAAAGATGATTCACGCAGCGTTATCGACGCAGGCTAAAGACAGAAAAGTTGCCGGCATCAGCCCCAGGTGTGTGTGTGTGTGTGTGTGTGGCTTCATCGAACGGAGGTTTTCTCCTGCCGGACGAGGATTTGAGGAAAAATAGTGCACTTTTTATTTGCAGTTAATGCATCAGAAACCATTTTTCACAGTTTTGAGAAATATTTTTGCGGACAATGAATTAAGAATAGCAAACACTGGAAGTATTGGAAAGTGAGTTTGTTCTCGATTGCATCACTGCTCGGCTGTTTTTGTGCACAGCCGTGATTCTCAGTCGGCGTCTTTGGCTGGCTTTTCGCCTGCTGAGTCGCTCTGATGTGTTATACCGACTGCAGGAACCTGGCTGGCGCACACTCATACTAGAATTCCCGAGCAGTTACTGTTTAAGTTACTTTCTATGCTGCCACTTTGCCTGTAGCATAAACACTGGGATAAGGACAATAAACCTAATTGAGTTCATCACGTGGTTCCTATATTAACAACTTTCAAGCTACTACTGTATGTAAATTGTTGTAGTGTGACTTCTCAAGGGCATAGGAACTTAATTTATAGTATTTACATTAAGTTTAAAAGTCCTAATACGGCTTTATTCCCTCCAAACAGGGACAGATGTGAAGGAAGCACAGGTCATTTGTGTCTCCACGGGAACCAAATGCATCAACGGTGAGTACATGAGCGACCGCGGCCTGGCACTCAATGACTGCCACGCTGAGATAATTGCCCGACGCTCGCTCATCAGGTACCTCTACACTCAGCTGGAGTTCTTCCTCAGGTCAGTGGATGGTGTGAATTTATTCTATTTCTTTGTTAATCTATTTAAATCCTGCTGCTACTGTTCTTTCTCATTTTTCTAGAGATTAAATGTCCAACATAAATACACACTTTGTGCCGTTTGCTGTCTGCCTCTGTTTAAATTTTTCACGTGTCTGTGGTGATAGCAACATCAAGGAGGACCACCAGAAATCAATATTTGTGCTGTGTGACAAGGGAGGCTACAGGTTAAAGGATAACGTTCAGTTCCACCTCTACATCAGCACCTCGCCCTGTGGAGACGCTCGGATTTTCTCTCCACACGAGGCCGGAGTGGAAGGTACACAAGCATCGTAGTAAATGCACATCTTGCTTCACACCAGCCCTCGTGTCTCCTCCCCAGCTCAGCGCTGACGTGATTTTAGTCTCGTCTAGCTTAGCATTCAGTGTTGACAACAGGCTTTTTTTCATTTAATTAAATTTGTACGTTTTCCTCTAATGCTTCATTTCAATTAATTAGAATTTTACTCCACTGTCCAAATACGCATTACAGACACATTTAAACAAGGCACTAGTAATTAGAGCTTTTTGTCATTCTCTGTCTGCCGCTATCAGTCTTTCTGCCGCCCAGCACACCCACACTGTCTGTCTGATTAACCTCCCTCTTACTCCTGTCAGAGAGCTTTCCGTTGCACATGGCAGACTGAATAAAAAACAGCCACATTCAATTAGTCACTGAATAGATGGGCGCCTGCTGGTGGAACAGCAGAAAACTTTGATAACATAATAATAAATAATAGGTCACGCTGGGTGGGAGACATTTTTACTGCTGGTAGAATTACTCACTGTGTCCAAAATTTCTCCTGTTTACTATATAGTCCATTATGTACTTACCCTTCACGATTTTATGTGTCAGGATACTCAACGTGAAAGTCCGTCCACCATTAAGTGCTCGCAAAAAACTCCGCGAGAGATTAAAAATTAGTGTGTTTGCCAAGGATGCAACTTTTTAAAGCTACAATGCAATGCGCTGAATTGTATCCATGCAAACTGGCTGTTGTGCAATGATTGTCTGAGAGGTTTCAGCCACAGCTTCCGTTTCCTCGTGTTGTATACATTAGCGTGGTAATCGGGAGACTTGTTATTGTTAAATTATTTTATAACACTGATGTGTGTGTGTGTGTGTGTGTGTATTTTTGAAGGGAGGTTTTTTTGGGGGGCTGTGGCTCCTCACATAAACTAAACCACAACAGAAAAGACTTTACAATTTCATACAAATAATATCACCCACAATCATGAATAAAGAAAATGCTGGTGAGGCTGCCTCATAATAACCAGATTTTCTTAATCGAGCTGTACTGAAAAGTATGAAGTCTCACTGGGATCTAACCCTTTAGCCCCATCCTGATGGTGAGAACTCATATTCACCATCTGCCGGCTGGGATGCATCTGCCTACTCTTTTCCCACCACACAGGACTCACAAGGCAGTGTTGTGCATGTTTTTTGCTGTTGACTCACACTTTAAGAGTATGAAAATAAGCAAATATAGATGAGAAATACTTTAATCATCATAAAAGTTGGGAAATTACTGCATTACAGCGGGTAAAACACAAAAAACAACTTGATAAAATAAATATAATATCACAGAAAAAATAGCTTGAAAAGTTAAATATGACATTAAGAAGGCGCTCACTTAAAAAGCAAAAATATCAAAAAGTAAAAATAGTGATTCAGTACATCAAAATCTAAAAATTGTGGTTTGAGGTGGTAAAGAGTTTCTTTATCTGTCTTTGTGGCCGTGGAGCTGAAACTGATGTTAGATAAAGTGTTTGCCTGTCTGGATCCATTAATTATCCACATCCAGTCCCCACAGCCACAGCTATTTGGATAATCTCTGAATCAGCTGATGGAGGAAACCGTGTGTTGATTCAAACAGCAACAGCAGTGACAAGTCCCCTCATTCCACCAGCTAGCAGTTCAATATTCAGAAATGTCCCTTCACAGGAACACGTCCGGGACTACACCACGTTGCAACTGGTGCTATCCCTCCATATTTCTTTTTACGGAACAGATTATTGTCACTGTCCTCACCTGGAGCCAGGTGTGGTCAAACAGTGGTCCAGGAAGTGTGAGTGTGACAGCATCTCGCTACAGCACTCCGTGAAGCACAGCAGACTACACTCACGGGGCTCCCCTCTGGGTCTCCTCGCCGAGCTCGTCCGTCGGATCGTCCAAATGCCTCACTGGAACTGTTGGCTGTCAGAGCTGGCGTCCAGTTCCTCTGTAGCTCCTGTGGGATTTCAGGCCTTGCGGTGGGCATTAGAACTGTCAAGATTTTATATTTTAAAAAGTGTAATGTGAGGGAAAAACCCCAACTAGGCTTGTAGACTTTACAAGACTTGATAAAGTCATTAGAAGAAAACAAAATCAAAAGAAAGAGGAGTTATTGCAACAGCATTTCCTTGGTTTTCCCGGTTTTTAACTAAAGGTGACTAGAATGACACCGAGAAACAAACTCACCCACACGTTCACCCCCTTTAATCTTTCCTGATCAAACCAACATTCACTTGATCACCAACAAATTTTAACATTCAAAACATCAAATGAGTGCCACATAAATTTGTAGAAACGAGAAAATAAAACTTCTATGTGAACCTCTTCCTTTCGGTGCTTGGGCTGCGATGTGCCATCAGACCAAGGAGACAGACATCCTAACCGGAAGGCACGGGGCCAGCTAAGGACCAAAATCGAGTCTGGGGAAGGCACCATCCCTGTGAGGTCCAGCAACACCATCCAGACCTGGGATGGTGTTCTGCAAGGAGAGCGGTTACTCACCATGTCCTGCAGTGACAAGATTGCAAGGTATGCTGGGCTAAATTGCATTCAGTTACATCTCCTTATATATACTGTAAATCATGCAAAATCGACATTTTTCTGAAATATTTTGTCTTCCTTATAAATGTTCAAAAGCACTGTTTTCTAAGTACAAGTCTGCTTAGCTTAGCTATGCATCTTCAGCTGTATCTGATTTTACATCACTTCAGCTGATGGATTATATTAATAGAAATGACTCTGTCTCGGGCGCGTTGACCAAAATGTCAACAATGACGTGTTCCTGTAGGCTTTATTTTACCCAATCTTGGGCGAGTCTGGTCTAAGAAAGATCTTAGAAACATTTAACTTAGTGAAGATTACAGGAAACCAGCACTTTCCCGCCACTACAATCGGCTGTGAGTGCTTTATCTTCACGTTGTCCATCCACTATGTCATGTCAAGCCTTCGGGGAGTGTCACGGACGGCTACATTGATAACTGTCCCTGGGGGCATTTTTGCAGACAGATCATAGCATCTTTAGTCTGTGTCCATGTTCAAGGCAACACCCTGCCTCTCCTGTGATGAACGGTGAAACTTGTCCATAACTCCTCTCGGGAGCCCTCCTCGTCTTCCTGCTTGCCTTCTGTGCCCAGGATCATAATATTTTGCCTGAATGGGCCGAGTGATTGAATGCCGAGTGTGTATTTGATGAGGGACATGTCTACTGACTGGCAAATGCTCTTTGCACTGTGTGAGTTAGAGGCGGTGTTGCCCTTTCGCTGTGTGATTTAGATTTTATGTGGTCCATCGTGGAGGGATCCAAGTCAGTAGAGGGCAAAATAAGGTGGAAGACTGTGCATATAACCATGTTTCTTTTCTCTTTTTTTTCTTTTTTTTTAAAGTCTGACTAAATAAGAGGGAAGAACATGAAATATTTTAAGGTTGACACCGGTTACAGATCAGGGCTGACATAAAGAAACAGAAAAAAGCTCACTGCATTTAAGCATTTCGGGGCACAAGTATCTCTCTAACACTTTGAGAAATCATTATGCACGCCCTCCCGCGCTATCAGCTATTAGCCATGTCAGAAATCCTCCACCCACCTGCTTCTGTCCCTGCGTGAGTGATAGTTAGCAACAGGGCTGCTGTTCAGTGCAACCACTGACTGGCACGCTTTGCCCCATGCCCTCAGTGCTCCCTCGTTACACGTTGTTTTCACTCCTCTCATTTTCCTCTGATTGCCACGGCCAGCCCCACGGCTTCATTATCAGCAAGCAATTCTCTGCCTCGTGCCTGTTCTTTCAATGAGTTCATTAGCATAAAGGCAAATTGTTCCTATGGATTCTTTCTCTCTGTTTTGCCTGTTTTCTTTTGTTATTCCTGTAACAGCTCGTCACGTGTGCTTGCTGACTTATTCTGACCCTGTTCTCATTTGAGGGTGTATAATTTATGTGTGTGTGGACGCGAAAAGCACGGTATTGGGGGGGGGGGGGAGTACGACAAAGAAATACAGTGATGTTTGACAGGAATGAAATTGAATGCCTCTCAGAACATAACTCAAAAGGCGTGTGCTTCCTTGACTGTGGCTTTTTACACACTGTGTGTGTGTCCTTCAAAGGGTATACAGGTGTATATGTGTCACCATGTTGCTGTGATGCAACTGTGTGTGTGCGCGCGCGTGTGTGTGTATTGCTGCAGTTTGTGCATGACACAGAATATTATGGAGCTATTTGACTGGGCTGAATGTGTGCTTTACTGCTTGCAGCTACAGTTGAATTCAGATATTTTATTTTGCCCTCCCGCAGTCTCACACACGTTTTCTCACAAACACACACACACAGTATATTGCATATGGAAACAATGGACCCACTGCATAGCCTGAGGTCTTTTGCATGTGTGCATATTATTGCTGATTGTTTTGGGTTCACGTTGGTAATTTCAAAGACTCTCAAACAGTCTGCCTGAAGTAAAAGGGAGATGAGGAGAGCTAGTCAACACTCGTTTTCTAATGTTCTCATAAAGAAGGCGGCTAGTGACAGATACATTTCTCTTGACATCAACAAATACGACTAAAAGACCATCATCAACAGTGAACTTGTGCAATTAAGCACCAGTATCATTTGTGTAACCAACAGTTCATATACCTTGGGGGGGTTTTTTTAGGGGGCGGTTGTGCCTTGTAGCCTTGTTGTCCAAAGCCCCTTCAGTATCGCGAGTCATACTATTGTAATTGATGTAACTGCTGAGATAATGAGGTTCCTGCAATGCCATGACAGTATTGACACTGTTTTGTTTTGAGTATATAGATATAGTTTATTAATCCCACACGTGTCCTGTGTTATATAGTGTTTTTCTGCTCTACTTGAGTACTCATATATGCCTCATTCACCCATTCACATCAGCACTTTCTCCTATGCCTAAGTGCTTTCTATCTAACACTCACACTGCATTTACCGGAGAGCAACTTGGGGTTCAGTATCTTGCCCAAGGATACTTCAGCATGCAGCCAGGGAGCGAACCACCAACCTTCAGATTAGTGACCTGCTGAGCTGCAGCCGTTGGCGTGGCTCGGGAGGTGTAACTGTTCAGAAGGCCACAGCCATCTGAAAGATGCATTAAAGATGTTCGTTGCCACCACTGCTGTGACGCACCAGGTGATGATGGGTCTTGTTTCCATTATAATGCTTATGTTACAGCCACGCCATCGTAACCGTATGCAGTGAACTTTCAATCTCGCAGCCTTTGGAATGACTGCTCTGAAGACGTGGACCAGGTCTCAGTCATCTTCAGAGCGACTTTGCTGCGTCAAGACGGCAATAAAACAGCTATAAGACGGGGTCAGACTGCTATCAGTGCGGGATTGAATGTGGTCAGGTTGGCAAGTACAGCAATTAACTGTGATAAATAGGTGTAAATTACAACTCCGTTGCCCTCTGTTGCAAATCTGCATTAACTGCTTACATTCAGAGTTCAGCCAGAACCTCATAGATCTGAAAGAGAAATCCAGAAATTCCTCCGCAAATAGTGATGAAGTTGCTGCAGGATAGCAGCAAGTGTAAAATAGCACAGATGCTTGGCAATCTTGGTTTTATATAGGAATATAAGCAGCATGCATCCAGTTGAAACCCCTATTGCACTGAGACACTGTGCCAATCAGACGGACTCAGATTCAGTGCGTTGGAAGTCTGTCTGCATATGAAAATTAAAGGTCAGTTATATGCAGACCTTTGCCAGTTTATCTGAGAGTGATTACAGTCATTCTGAGTCGGGGCGCAGTTGTTTAGAGACAGGTTGCCTCCCACCAGACGACCTGTGCAATCACCTTGCGCTGTGCAGTCGAGTCCAGAGCTTGAGGGTGTTGCACACAACTCTTTGCAATTGGTCACTGTACATGTAAAAAAGTCAATGAAATCACCAGGCAACCATTGAGTTTTCCTAGCAGCAAGAAGGTTGACTTCCTGTTTTTACTCTAATATGGCTCAAACATTATGGACATTTGTGTTAATGTTTAGCGTTATATATTTAAACTGGGTAGTGAAAGTTAGTTAGTCAAAAGCAAGCAAAAACACTAGGCTTCCATTTTTTTTTTTAACTTTTAAAGATATAAATCTTTGAATTCAGTGGGACTGCAGCTCAATGTGGCATGCATAGTCTGGAAAGGGGGTTGTTTTTTTTAGCTTTCAATGGAATTTGTTGACAGTATAAACTATATAAGATGCTAACAACCTTTGCCTTCAGCACCGCCTCTTTCTAACATTGCCTTCCCTATATCCATTATTTTTCTTCATTCGCCTCTCTCCTATTTTCTCAGCCTGCACACTCACACTAACTCTTTCTCCCAATCTGCCTCTCCTCTTCATTTCTCTAACTCCCCCCTTCTCTCTCTCTCTCTGTATTTTTGTCTTTCTCTAAGGTGTGCAGGCACTGCTTCATAGAGCATGTCAATGGGAAAATGACTGGGGAAAGATGGCTAATGACACAGCATGAAAATAAACAGAAGTCTGGGAAAAAATGAAATTGGATACCTCAGAGTGTACACAGCTGTAGGATTATGTGTGGGTGCATGTCAGATAGGACTGAATGTTTATGTACTAATAGTCAGTATTAACTTTGTGCTCGTGTGTGTGTGTGTGTGTGTGTGTGTTCCCACAGC
>VUQK01021842.1:20172-36154 GCA_015106715.1 Bujurquina vittata | reverse complement strand
ACATGACTGTAGGAGTTTCCAGTTACAACACACAGCAATCAACACTCCCACAGCTCCCCATATGTGGATGAAAGCTCAAGTGACCTAAAGGTGTTCGCACTTATGTGAGAGCTCTTTGTATGCATATGAGGTTGGGGGTATCCTCCATTTTAACAATGAGGAGTTTCTCTGTGTGTCTGGGACAGCCTGTGATAATAATCAGTATTCCTTCGAAAGCTCCTTTAATATTATCACAAGCTCGTCCCCATCCAAGTGAAACCAAACCAACAGGATTACACACGAAACAACTCATACAAATAGAAGATATGATAACACACAATGAAAGTTCATACAATAACTCCAACAGATCCTTTTGTGTTATCCAACTATAGGCCCATTTCTAAGCTTCCCTTTCTGTCTAAAATGCTAGAGAAAGTTGTTTTTAGCCAATTGAAAGCCTTCCTAGATGAAGAATTTTATCTTCTCTTGTCCTGATGTTTTATGTACAGTACTTTGGTCAGTGGTTACTGTTTTTAAAGTGTTTTATAAATAAATTTGGCTTGGCTTGGCTTTATTAGTAGACTTCCAAGGCCGATACAGTGGTGCAGTGCTTAACACTGGCAACTCATGGCAACAACGTTTTGGGTTTGAACCTGCTTTCTAACTGGGGCCTTTCTGTGTATAGTTTGGATGTTCTCCTTACCCCTTCACTACGATGTCTCTATTTAAATAGTTGCTACTACAGTATGAGTGTAGTACATTACATGCTACCGGTATCAGTATTTCCTGGAAGGGTTATCCAAATTGTCCTTTAACTCTGATTATCCCAATCACTCAAACTCTGCATACCATGCACCCAGTTACTCTTGAATTTTGCTAAAAGTAAGTTTTAACATGGTTATATACAGCCCATAATTGTGTTTAAAGAAAGTACAGTATCTAGTAAGGTTTAATTATTTTCTGAATGTCTTTCTGAGTTTATTTAATGAATTAGACCTTACTAAAAACCTTCACCTCTTCATACGCTTACTACTGCTTTGATATTGCTTTCCTTGTTAGACCACGTTCTACATGCCCACTGACATTTTATCCCTGAAGACGAGTCTCATTTAAAAAAACAAACTCATGCATGCTGGCACGCATATGGATATCCTCATATGTGGTGCTCTCTCATCCTGTTTTCTTTTTTCTCCGCTTGTGATTCAGTCATTTTGTATTTCACCGGTACCCGGACCCTCATTCTCAAGGTGTATATTTCAGTTTTTACATACGTACTTCGTCCGCTCTCTCAGGGTGTTCTTTTCACATATCTGTACTTTCTCTCCCATTTCATAAATTCTGTTTTTCACCTTGGTTATATTCCAGCTTCTCTCTGATCCATGTTTCCAAATAAGCCATCAATCAGTCTTTGGAGCTGTCCACTCCCCAGTGTTAAGAAATCATTTACAGTGGGGATTTTTTTAGTAGTGTTTGAAGGTTTAGCTTAATCATTAGCTGCAGCCTATCTTTACCACCTGATTAATTTCAACAAACTGGTGCATATTTGTGCTAATTTTTTTAATTTGGCTATTAATCTCTGTCTGCTCAAATGCTCTGTTTGTGTTACTTATCATACTAGTTGGCTGTCTTTTAATGTGGCCCCATATTATCCATTTCACTGTTAAATTTCTTCCTCAGACATTTGTGCATCCGGGCTTTGAGGAATGACAAAATTAAGCAAACTGAATAGCATACATACCTGAAGTGTATGGCCCATCCAACTTGCTTAGTTTTGTATCTGCACTGACTGGAAGCAGCACACAAAGGTAGCAGTGGTCTGTAGTTGTATGTAGAGGGTCCTAGTGTAGTGTACTTGGTGCTAAGGACAGAGTCAGAGCAGCGTGTTGACAGACACCAGTGCTCTTCTACCATCCAGGGCCCATGTGCACTGACAGCTGTCAGCTACCTTGGCCATCATCTGTCTTTCACTGAGATGCACACATGCACCTCCATGTATGCATGAACACACACACTGGCATACAGTAGTATTTCCTTTGCACACATGCATGCACACACGTGTAACTAGAAACACACACAGATCCACAGAGGAGAAAGCTGGCCCAGAGTCTTAGTCCAGTCTACCTCTCTCTCAGTTTCTCTTTATCCGTCCCTCTCCCTTTCTACCAGCCAAAGCTAGGGATACTGAGCGCCAGCCACCCGTGAGATGAGCGATTTAGTAATTGTGCAGCTGGCAGCCCAGGCATGGGGGCTTGTGCAGTAGTAGTGGACACTGTGGCATGTATGGACACAAAGACTACTCCAGTGGAGAGAAAAGAGAGAAGGAGATGCAGATACAGAAAGAAAGGAAAAAACAAAAACAAAAAGAAGCAGAAAGATGAACATTTTAATGGAACTGGGGGAAGTTCTTGAAAAAGAAATTTAAGGAAAATTAATGGATGTAAGGACAGAGCGAGAGAGAAGAGAGTGGGTGCAGGCTCATCTTGGTATGTGGGTGGAAGCTTTTGAGTTTTGAAGAGAAGCAACAGTATTGGCATGGGAGAAAGGGAGCAAGGGAGGAGGAGAAGGGGGGCAGTGATTTGAAGAGAAAAGGGAGGGAGTGAGGGATGGGGGTGGAAAAGCAGCAATTAGTGTAATTAGAAGACCAGCTTTAGCAAGGCACTGACAATATGTCACCTCTCATTATAACCCATAAGCAAACATAGCAGCCTAATTCAAAGCAGCACCCATTCTCTAGACAGTTCCCTGTGTCAATGCAGATTTTGTTCTCCACAGTCACGCTCGGCTGCATATCATTGACTTGCCAATACAACATGGGGTTTTGGATCCAGAATATAGAGTCCAGTCTGGGAGAGAGAGACCCAAACAATAGCAAGGTCCAACTAGCATGCTGCTGGAGTAAGGGGTGTTTGGCAGCCAAACAGAGAGGACTCAGAACCTTTGTTAGAATACAGTGAAAGTGATTAATTCAGATGGATGAAATGTGTTAGATATTTGTGCAGAGGTGGTTTGAATAGTGGATTATATGTTGATTTGGATTTAATGTCCGGGCAATTATGACATGAGAGCCACATTGTGTTTTAAAGCTGTGGGCACATTTCACTGAGCAATTTTATCGATGTGTAAAAACAGTGTAGGATTATACTTTGAACATAACATTATTTTATTTTAGAACAAGTACAGATATGATGTAGGGCGTGCACTCTTAACAGATGAGTTTGAATTAGTATTTAATAAGGAAAAATCCACAGGCTACTCCACAGCTAAGCTAAGCAAAAAAATGATAACAATAATTTGCAGTAATACACATTTTATTATATCATTTGCGCTCATCATTTCTTCCCATTCCTGATCATTTACACAACAGAGCCTGTTTTCATGGCAACCCTTCTGTACTCCAAAGGAAATGGCTATATATATTTTTTTTATCTAGTCTGTCTGTCTCATAGCAAACGGCCCATTAAAACTTTACCATTGCAACATAAACACTTTACAGAAACAGACATGTTTTCTGTTGTGGCTCAGCTTCTTTTTTTCACCCCTCTGTGACATGACACAGGGCTGCTGAGCCAAGTGACTGTGACAAATTGGGATTGGAAATGACAAAATAGGCTATTTAATAAGCATGGCAGAGGGGATTGGACTCTGGTGTTGGGTTCACTCGAATAAGCAGACTGTCTGAACTCCTCCTGGGCCCGGCTTTGATGACAGCTTTCATCCATCTGATGGGGGAGATTCTGGCAATGGAAGTTGGAGCCCTGTATGCTTACTATCTACAGAGTGTGTGTATTAAGCTGTGCATGCTCGTGTGTGTGTTTGTGTGCGCATAGGAATGGTTTTGTGTAAATGCAAAACCAGTGCACACATCAATCCGAAGCACAGATATACTGTGGTGAGCGAAGGGGCCCAAAGGGAATAAATGTGGCCATGTGTTAACCTCAGGCTATTAACTTCTAAATATAAACTCCTTCCTTCAGATTGTAATCACTTGTGCTGTTTTTGTCACCAAGGCCCCTGAAATGAGAAGCTGTTATTAGGGAGAGATGCAGCGATATTCCCTAATGATACTAGGTTCAACTGACTTGTCAGATTTTGTTAGCGTGTGGGTGCAGGCGGAAATATTTGCCTGCATATATGTTTAAAAATATCTGATGACTGATAAAAAGACAGTGTCCATGTCTTCAATAAACACTGATCATTCATTTCAATATGTATTTTAAAGTAATGCAAAACTGAATTTGAAATGATTAAAGAGTGGGAGGAGAAAGATAGGCAGACTTCAAGAAACGGTGTAAAGATAGAATGAAGCACGAGTAGAAGCCAAAACACAGCAAAGTGACAAAGAGAAAGAGGTGTTAGCAGGCAGCTAAAACACAATGTTCAGAAGTTGATGGCAGTGTGTTAGAAAGAGAGACACAAAGACAAGGTAAAGAAAAGAGGGAATGGAATATTAATGAAAAAAAGAAGTGAAGGGAAAGTGAGGAAGGGAACAAGTGGTAGGTTAGGTGAGAGAAAAGTTTATTGTGGTGTACAAGCTTGAATACATTAACAAAATGAAACACTAGGATTTGCATTTATTTTCTGTGCACATTTGTGTGAAAAGTGTGTTTGCTTTGTGTTTATGCATATGTGTCTGAATGAGTGAATGTATGTGTCTTTGCCTGCATTTAGGTTTTATATTATCCCAGCCCCCAGGGAAGGGGGTGGGGGAAGAGTTTTAGCTCAGCAAGAAAACACTGCATTTTTGACCAGGTACATCACACACTAATGCCTGTGAAAACATGAATTATAAATGAATGCGTGACATATTTCACTTATGCACAAATTCAGTTGTAGGAGAAATTTATTTCTCGGCTTGAAATTTCTGCAAGGTTCAAAATTCAGTTCAAGGCTATCATATAGAGTTGCACAGAACTCTTCGAGAAATCCAGCTCAGCCTTCAGCGAATGCCATGTTGAAATTCAAAGCCCCTGTTTGCATATACCACAGATATAATGTTTACCACCACCACCATCTCAACCTCGTGGGTCAGCATCATTTGTTAATTAGCAAAAGCAAAAAAATGCAGCTAAGGCAGGCAAACAGTGTTAAACTGGTATAACTGAAATGCAAAAACCTTGAGCTTCCCTTCATTCCTTTGCATTTTGCTTCCAAGGAGCCATACCCTCTTGTAATCTCTTAAAGTGGTCTTTAAGAGATTAAAACAGGAGGTTTTCTTTGGACATTGGGTACTTTTTCACTCATGTTCAGTCCAGCCCTTAAGCCAATTAACACTGACCTATAAATAATCCAAGCATTAAAAAAAAACAACAACAAAAAAACAGTGTTAACAACAACCAATGACCAGTTTCAAATTGTGTCTTTGGGCACTTTGTGACTAACAGCTTATAGCAAAAACACATCATTTGTTCCTCTTTCTTTATTTAAATCTATGAATAATCTATGAAAAATTCCAACCACATAACACTCTGGGATCAATAAAGTGTTCTGATTCTGATTCTGATAGGAATAAAATTGTCATTTTGCATCGACAAAGTGATTCCCAAAGAGGTCTTAGTTAAAAACTCAACATGTCTCGACATTGTGTGCAGGGTGTCCTTAAAATGTTTTAAGGAAACGCGACAAGTGGAGGGCAAAACAAGAAGAAGTTCCTGAGGTATGCAAAATTACACAAAAACTAGTCTGAAAAGCAACAAGTGTATACAAAACCTGTCATACTGTAGTCCTTCTGAAGATCTTATTTTTTAAGAATTATTTTTTACTTGTTTTTAGTTACTTTTATATCAAGAGTTTACATTTTCTGTCGTTCATATTTATATTTTTATAGAATGTAACAAAAGCATTTCACCCCTGGGATCAATAAAGTATTCAGATTTTGATTCTGTTTCTGATCAATGCTGAAGCATTTCAGAGTATTTTAAATATACAAAGAAAGACATTAAGGCCCCAAAGCACTGATTGTTTCTTTCTAAATCTGTCTTAGTAACATGGGAGATCAAAAATCTAATGATGCCAGCAGGGCTTCTACTCATCTATGCTGTCAGTACACTAAGGGATCTGATGAGAGGTTGTCAGCTACCTGCTTTGCCAGCTTTTGTTGTAGCTATGGAGTCTGTGTTTGCAGTAATTGTCACTGCCTTAAAATGATCAGGCTTGATCTGCTTCACTCTGAAGTCACTGACAAATGGTACAAATCAGTGCAGTGAAGGATTCATCTTTTTCATCCCAAGTTAAAAGGTTTTTCACTGGGAAAAAAAAGAGAGAAAAGAATCCAGTATTTTTCACTCAGTAGTTCACAGTACTCATATATGCGCTCCACTTAACTCTCTGAAGTTGCGTCTAATCTGATTGGTCAGGGGAGACACAATAGAGAGAAGGGAGGTCTAATGGCAGAACAGAGAGGCAAAGATAACAAGCTTATCAGTGTGGGGGGAAAAAAGTGGGGAAAAACTTGTTTTGGAGACAATCTCAAGCAGAACACTGACCACTTAGTTGGCTTGTCAGCAACATTTCCCCCACGTTTCAACAGGTGATCTCCACTTCCTGTCAATAATAATAATAATGCCTTACACTTATAGAGCGCTTTTCATGGTACTCAAAGCGCTTACAATTTCGTGCACCATTCATTCACAACTCAATCACACTAGGTGTTGGTAAACTACTAATGTAGCCACAGCTGCCCTGGGGCGGACGGAAGCGTGGCTGCCAATCCGCGCCTACGGCCCCTCCGACCACCACCCAACACCAACCACACAACACAGCACAACACATTCACACTTAGGCAATGTGGGTTAAGTGTCTTGCCCAGGGACACACATGGTTAAGGTCCAGTCACTGGCAGTTCATAGAGCAACATAATACAATAATAATAACAATAATAATGCAACTATTTTCATATGTTGTCCACTATATGAAACAACTGCTGTAAAGCTTCTATGGAAAGCTACATTAACCTTGCCTAATCATGGTCACCATCTAGCCTATTACAGCTAAATACAATCAGCAGCCAATTACAGTGTTAAGCAACTGTGACCTTTAAGATGTCCAGTGTAATGTGATAAAACAAGTAATAAACTAGTATGTAAACAAAGGAGAAGGACTCTACTCTGATTAAGTTAATATTGTGGGCCAATTACGCCCACAGCAGTCATTTAATGTATATTACTTTTTCTTTTTTTTTCTTTTTTTTGCAAACAAGTGGTGGCTTACTCCACAACACAATTGCTGGGTAAATCTCCTTCATAATTATAAAGAACAAAATATTTTACATTATATAATGCTGTCACGGTGAAATCATTGCTTGCAATATGGGCGCTTGATATGTGCTCTAATAATAATAACAACAATGTAAGTAATATTAATGTTTATTTTCCTTTGAAAAGGGGAAAAGGCCACTGATTTAAGATGCCCTGTCTATGCTGTGTCCCACAACAAATGCATATTAACACATGCGCACACACTCGCGCACACACACACACATGATGCAATGTATGCTTTCATGTCTGTGAATGCGCACATCTGTGTGTGAGAGTGTGTCAGAGACAGAGAGGGCTGTCTGCTGGTCATTGGCCCCATGCCTATCAGTTTGCAGTGATCAGTCTTGCCTGGCTGTCGTCTGCTCGCTGCCAGCTGTCAAAGGGCTTGCTCTGGGCATGCCCACTGATGAGAGGCTGCAGCCATGCTCTAGAATCAATCCAGCACTCTAATAGGTCACGAATGACTGCACAGTGCTTGCCAATAGCTTTGGATTGGAGAATGAGTAGAGGAGGGAATGGAGAGAGATAGTGGAAAGAAAGAAATGCACAGGGAACGATAGATGCTGCAGACATATTTTTTTTTAATCATCAATGTTTTTCTTCTCTTTTTTCAACAAGGTTTACTACCCACTGTTACAAAACAAAGGGGTGGTAATTGACAAGCTACTAATTTGCCTCTGCCAGCGAGGGCTTCGCACTCCTTTGTAGTGATGGCCAGGTTTTAGTGAAATCAGAACACACTAACATAAATCTCTCTCTCTCTCTCGCTGCTTCTCGCCGCATCTCATTAGAGTTACCCACTTCTAGACCCAAGTATAAGTAAATGTGTACACACTTAATGGAATTCCCTAAGTGGAGAAGCAGAACAGAAGGAGAACAATTTTCATGGAGGAGTGTACATTTTATTTTTTGGATGCCAAGCAGTTGGTGCTTAGCAAATGTTTCAAATGTTTGCAAAGCGACTTGTGGGCCATTGGTGCACGCAGAGAAATATTTGATACAAATGCTCTCTAATTAATCAAATTCAAAACGCCTGTCCCCACTGTTAAATCATCTACTGTAAGGGAAAGGAGATAGGAAAAAAGAAATTAATTCTATCTTCCCAATGTTGTTTGCCTTTGAGGGACAAAGGAATAAACAGTGTGTTTTTTATTACTTTGAAGTTATCACTCCACAGCTGTAAAATATCTAATTGGAAACTTGAAAAGAAATATATTTGACACATTTACGTCAAGTGAGGGACTTAAGAGGAGTTCTGCCTCCCTCCCTGTCTCTCTCTCTCTCACCACACACACACACACACACACACACACACACACACACCTAGACAGACAGTATATATCATTAATTTAACTCCTATATATCAACTGTCAAAGTAACAAAAAAGATACATTTGCATTCATATCACAAAATGTGTTTCTGATAAACATTTCATTTGTGTCATAGTGGACTTCAGCTATGATCCTTCAAAAGTGTCTTTTCTGGTATGTTCTGTAATGAATAGAGCTCGAGTGAATTAAATAAATGAATTAATCAAATAAATCATTCAGACATCATTTGCAAAATTATTGAACAATAAACAATGTCAAGGATACATTTCTTGAGTGACACATGCCTGCACGGACCGGGCATTTGGATGTTGTTTTTTTTTTCATTCAGATGAAAAAATAGGTCTGTGTTAAAAGTCTTAGAGAGACTATATAGCTGTAGGTGTGTTGCTACAGGTGGCAGCGTGAAAATTAAATAAGAGCCGAGATACTGCACAACGATTTATACCTCCAGCCAGAAGTTCTATCCTGAGATAAGGTAAACAGCAAAATAAACAGTACAATTAGCTCAGGGCTATGCTCACCACATTGCAAGGTAATCTCCCAGCAATTTGGGTTTTTGTTGGTCATTGCAGTGTGTATTTACATGATGCTACATTGCATTTTGCAATAACGTTCTGAACTGAGAGGCAATTCACTCTTTCCTTGCTAGACCATGCACCTGAGCAGATGGTGGATGAAGAGGACATTGTTCATATATATATGAGTTTGCTTATTTCAGGGTTTTTTTTCCCTTTGGTAACGTGTGGGAAACAACAAAGGAGACATATAGGTAATTTGGTCAGACCTTTGGCAATGCCTACAAGTTGGAACTTACTCTTCAACAGTACAGCGGCTGTGGCCTGGTTACGGAGGGAAACAACTCTGCCATCCTCACTGCCAGACAGGAGGGAATAGTCATTATTTCTCAGGAGCAAGTGGTGGATTTTAGAGAGGGGCACAGACACAGAAAAGCTTGATCACATTCTGTCTCGCTGCTGTCTGAGCAAAGCTCCATCTAAAGAATGGTGGAAAATGGGGCCCATCACTGCCAACAACCGCACTCCCACTGTTAGTGGACGCAGGCAGCCGTGTGCAGTGCCAAGGCACACTGTGCACCATTGGTGTTGGTCTAAGATGCTAATGGGTCCAGGGCTGTGTATTTGTGATGGAAGACAAAATTATCCATGACTGCTGAATTATCTCACTGGTTTTCAGTGTTATGTGTAGTGCTGAAAGACTATGCTTTCCCCCCCTTGTGCATATTTAATCAATTTTATTTACAACTATGTTTGTTTTTTTTTACTTCCAACAATTTTGAAAACAAGACAAAAAGTATTATGATGAATTTTGTTTCACAGTGACGCTCTTATTTGGTCTGGAGTTGTATTTCCATTACATCCATCTCCTTTACAGCAGTGTGCCTCCATTCCTTAAAGTTAGTCACTGGGCAGTGAGACCGAGCGTGGCAGGTTTAGTTTAGATTAATGTACTGAGAGGATTTGATCAGCAAAAAAAGGTAAAACCAATTTAGGTGTTTTCAAATGCTGTGGTGGTAAGGTGTCTGACTAGATTTAAAAACTGCAACATGTGAGCTTTCAAGTCAGAGAGTTTTTGTGTTAAATAATTCAAATTTTAATATTGACAGTTATAATCCTGTATATGATTTTTTTTTTCTCCCAGCTATTTCCCGCCTCTGTGGGCTGTTGGTAAACTCATCACTGACTATACAGCCAGTTTATAAATAAGATGGTTATAGGATCCATTACTAGATAAGCAACAGCATAAAATTTAGTATCCAACAGCGTGAGTCCCAGTGATGTGATGTTTTTTTTGTTGTTGTTGTTTTTTTAAGACGTGGGTGATCTGCTTAAAAGGAGGCTCTAATCATGTTGTTGAATTATTGTATGAAACAGTAGGATATATAATGTCTTGTTTTTTAAGCTAGACCCATACTAAAATTTAAATGCAGATCTTAGATAATGTTAGTAATAGGCATGTTAACAGGTTGCCTTTAGTTTTAAAATACCCAGTTGCAACAGGCTAATAAGTACCCCTGTTATGGTTCTTAATGAACCTGAAGAAAAAATGCCAACTGGATTTCGTGTTTAAGCCAATTCAAGTCCAGGAGCGCTCTACACTGAATGAATGCATGTAAGATGCTTGCTTTACTCCTCATATCCCCTTTCTTTGCCTCTTCCCACACAGAGGCATTTTCTTTTGAGCGGTAGTCTCCTTTTCTTGCAAAATATTGTCTTCAAAATTTCTGATCTCATAATCGTGAGAAACCATCTAGATGTGCACTTTTAGCCAAATCATAGCTAGCTTGGACCAATCAGTATCCTGTGATGAACTACGGACCAATTAGAGCTTGCAGCTTATGGGCAACATTAGACAGATGGCTTGTCCAGTAACCTGCTATATATTTTTCAAAGTGACTGACAGTGCCTTTCATTCCTTACAACGATAACATGAGTCCAAAACTGCTTGCCCTTTTCCAAAAAGTTTCCAAGGACGATCTCCCAGATGGTTGTTTAACAAACCATCTGGCACATGTTACTTAGGTTGTTACACCCTGCCATTTCTGCTACCTGAGGAAGGTTACCAATAGCTACTGAGGAAAATGAACGTGGTACCATGATTCTGTTTTAGTTGAGCAATCCAACCTGATTTTTTCAAAATTTGGTTATCAAAATTGAAACCAATAAAATCGCCGACTGCCAGTTTTAACCTCTCAATATCAATGTATCAATGAACATAATTGATTGATACCTCTTTGGTGATCCTTTCACCAAAAAGCAGTAACCATTTTTGTTGCTTAGCAAAATATCTCAAAATTATAGTTTGAATTGTAATAGTTACGAAGTGACTCAGTGATAAGGATATTTAAATTTGTTTGTGGCTAAATACGTGCCAAATTCTTTTTAGCGTTAGTGCTAATTAGAATGGTAACATGCTTATGCACTAAACTAAGATGACAAATATATAAAACATGTTACATGATCATTTTAGCATGTTTGCATGCAAACATGTGTTCACTTCAAACCACTCTTGTGCCAAAGGACAAAATCATCTAGTTTCTAATGCGACTGGAAGCCTGTGGAAATTCAATGCTTTCAAAAGTCTTAATATCTACAATACTTGAGCATTTAGTCAGAAATTAAAGGCATATTGTATGTGTTTACTATGTGGCTACTTAGATTAGAGCAGCACCTCTATCCCTGCATCACTGTGAACACTCTAAGTGAAATAACAGTATAATTTTGAAATCTTATATGTCAAAATCCATGTACAGCTCTTCTATTAACACTCACTGTGCTGAAGTGAATAAAGAGGTCTGAGCTGTTTAAGTTACTCCTGAACTGTTTCCTCTGGAGATTGGACACCCCCTGAGCAGTTGGTTTCCAATACCACGGACATTTCCTTGACCAACAGGCTGAGAAGGAATTATTTCCGGATGCTCCAAGCTTGCTACCGGGCAGCAGGAGAGTGAGATTAGAAATTCCTTCTAAGCCAGCAGAAATAGGTTAAACCACCTGCTGGCCTTAGGAGCTTTTCTTCGACTGGTGTTGCAATCTTCTTTCTTAAGGTTGTTAGGCCAGGGACACAGTAAATGTTATTGTTTCTCCTCTTTTGGTCCTTTTGTTCTGAATGTTTCAAAGAGGCCATAAATCACACCCACACCCACACAAAACACAACACAGTCTCTTTCATTCCCTCTTATATTCTTCGACCCATTTAATTTCATGTTTTTCTTTCTCTCTCTTCTTTCGCCTCTCCCGCCCTTACCGTCTCTGTCTCTGCTCCGTGAACTCTGCCTTTCTCTCAACCTCTGCGCATGTTTCACAGCAGCCAAGGACCATGTCTGTTACCCCCTACTGCTCCCCAATGTTTGTCTGAAGTATTAGGGGGTGTTGCCTCATTGGATGGAATTAATTGATTAATACTTTTATCCAATTAGTGTTCCCTCATGCAATTAATCAGCTGGCTGCGGTTAGGTCCGCTCCATCAGTTGGATGAAAGGCAGACAGATGCTTTGGGTTTGGTGTGTGATGAACAGTGACCTTTCTTGCTTGCTTTCCCTTTCTTTCTCGCTCTCTCTCCCTCTTTCTTTTTCTTTCCTTCCTTCCCAAGCACCTGGTTTTCTGTCTTCCTGTCCTGTTTTCACCGTCCTCCAGCTTATGGCGCATTATTAGAATTCTTGCTGAACACAAGAGTTGCTTGTAGAAAATTGCTTGTTAGGAACACAGAGGTAAAGAAAGACAAACTGAACCCCAAAAAATGTGTAATAAGGTTTGCTCTTTGTTTGTTATTTATTGGCACATTGATGCATTAAATGCATTCTAACATATTTAATAATACTGATACTGTAGTAAAGAGATATGGAAAATATACATCATCAATAATCCACAGCAGGCTTTGCAAAAAAAAAGAAAAGAAAAGAAAAGAAAAAATGTTAAATATGATATATTAAAAAAATAATTTTACTGATCAGTCAATCTTCAAAACTATCAAGTAGAAAATATTTCCATATTGAAGCCAAATTATAGCTATATTATCTGTCTCTTCTGTTTTACAGGTCCCCTTTTCCCTGCCTTCAAATCCCTGATGGAGCTGTCATAATGGTGGAAAAAACCCTGTAGGACCTTTGAAGAATGAACTTTCCAAACCAATGGATTGTTTTGAAGGGCAAAGCTGTCAAAGACCAAACATTATCACCAACAGTAAAATCTGTTGGCCTTTTCTCAGTTCAAGGTTTCTGCTTCAGAAGGTAAAACCAGCTGTGACTTTTCAAGGAGCTGAACCACCGAAGAGTCTTCTTTTCAGCAAAGTTTAAACAAGTCATTTTTAGACAGCTTAATATCTAACCACCTGAAACACACACCAGCTGCTGGAGGTGACATGGCTAGAAGTGAAAATGGAAGCGCCACAAGCAGTAATCAATAAAAAGTCAAAAATGGATGGAAATCCTCACTCTCACTCTTCATAGACGTGCTTCTCAGTGTCATCCTGTCCTTGCCCTGCCACTTATTCCTTCAATGATCAGTAAGCCCGTCTAGCAAAAATTTGTTTTTGATGCGTTCAAAGAAAATATTACAAAGTCAGTTTGTCTCACTATTTTAGGTCAAAAGCAACAACAACAACAAAAGCTGGGGCAGACACTATGAAGAATCAGAATGACTGACCATGTTACAGTGCAAACGCTTTCTCTGCAGGTGGTACAACTCCAGTATGCTCTATGACCTGCCTTTGTATCTGGCAGATAACTTTAGATTGATTTGTGATCCCATGGATTAACTTTCACGTTCTCTCTCAAAGACCTTTAAGTGTGTCCTTTTGGAGTTTCATTTCAGACAAAACGAAAAAAGAAAATCTTCTCCTGTGTGCATGTATCGTTTGCTTTACATGTAGGCACAGGAAGAATTGCTCTTTTTTTGGGGGGGGGGGTTTAATCAAAATGGCCCCTGTATGGACAGCAGGAGTTTGGACACTATTAGCAGCACTAATTCTTCTTAGCTGCAATATTTTTACCTGGTGTGAGGCCTCAAGGACTAGTGGCACAACTTTGGGAGGACAAGAACAGGAACAAGGACCCTCGTCGCTTGAACGAGTAAAGAGAGGATGGGTGTGGAACCAGTTCTTTGTGGTGGAGGAGTATACAGGAACAGAGCCGCTGTATGTGGGAAAGGTAAGACATTATACCTTATTACATAAATGTGTGAAGAACTTCATGAAGTGTCAATTCCTTGAACTGTTGGTAGTGAAAATTTAAAAAATGACTTTAAGGATGTAGTTGATTTGTTAAAAGAAAACATTACTCTAACGTTCAAGACGATTTTAGTGGTGTACTTTGAAGGGAGATCAGTGGGTTAGTGAGCTATGTTGAGGTTAAAGTCAGCTCTCTTTTTATCTGGTCGAACACAATCTGTTTGAGGGCAGGTTATTTTCAGAGTTTTTGGCTTAAAATCATCTGGAAGTGCTAAATATTCATTGTTTCTTTTATTTACAGTGAGCTTTAAGTGCGAAACAGATTCTCTGCTGAAGGAACATGTATTGTATGTGCAACTTGTTGAGCCCCTGAAACCGCTGAATGAAGCCCAGTTATAAAGTTACAGCAGTGCAAAGAGTGCAGGTCCTAAACTGCTAAACCGTTTGCTAGAATTGCAACTAATAGAGTTCAGATTAGAAAACTGATCATTTGCATTTCTAAGCTATTTATTGGAAATCATTTTCAATCAATACAATTTATTTTGATTTGGACTTTCCATAAACTAAACTGATTTCCATATCTCCTTTATTAGACACACAAGACACATAGTTGTGATGCCCCCACCCCAAAAAAAACAAAACAAAACAAAAACAAACAAAAATGAAAACAGAGCACAGCATGCGGTGAAATAAATAAAACTTGAGCTAATATTCTTTTTCCCCACTCTGTGCTTATGATGCTTATGAATTCATTAGATTCAAGATCTACGGATTTGCTCACATATCTTATTTGCAGCACCAGCGTTGCATTTTACTGGCATATTTTTTATAGTCTTTCGAAAACTTTATGAGCTGTTCTCTGACTGGACTAGATGTTGGTAGAGCAGTACTTTATCCATTATTTGCTCAAGAAGAGTCAAATGATGCGTCAAATGCCCCCTTTTATGTGAGTGAGCATAGAACCTGAAACCAAAAGCCTGAGTTAACTAAGAAAGTTGATGGTCATCTTGGTTACACCTGTTGTTTCTAACTGAGGTCTAAAGTTTTGTAAAGCCAGCTAATGTAAAGCAAGAAAGTATGTTGAACTTTCTTTGCATTATAGACATTTTGCAGCACACATTCCCGAGTTTTGAAATTACTGCAAATGTTTTACATTATCAGGAAGAAGGCATTATTTCTAAGACCCTCACCTATGACATCACCTACAGCACCTACATAACTCGAGATATTGGACATTGGAGTTCCTCCAAAGCAAATACTGCTGTTGTCCTTGAGGAACAGAGTAAATAAAATGCCCAAAGATAGATATACTGCAATATAAATAGGCTTTCAGGGGTAGACATGCACGTATATATGAATTAGCTATTTGAGGAACTTAATGCATAGTGACACACAAGTTATTTTAGAAAGTAATTTTTTTTATGTCAGTGTGTCTCCGTTAAAATACTCTGAAGCTTCTGCTTCGGTCAACTAAATTGGTTTAAACATTTATACCTACAATATGTGCTGCATTTTTTATTTTATTTTGATGAGTTGTGAAGCCAAAAGAATCAAATGTAACCCTTGCAGCTTGCACACCCATCAGGAAAGCAACAGCTGGAATCTCTCATCCACTCCAAGCGGCAGTATCAGTCGTTTGTGCAGGTCCTGAAATTCGGCCTACACGAGCGTTTCCAAAATGACGCTCCTACCTGTGGCTTCACGTGTCTGGAAACGCTCGTGTAGGCCGAATTT